>CAUYTI010155291.1:0-30120 GCA_963575145.1 Galago senegalensis | reverse complement strand
ACAGGCGCCCACCACAACGCCCAGCCATTTTTTGGTTGCAGCCGTCATTGTTGTTTGGCGGGTCCGGGCTGGGGATTCGAACCTGCCACCTTAGGTGTACGTGGCTGGCGCCTTAGCCGGTTGAGCTATAGGCGCCGAGCCTATGAGGAGTCTTAATAACAAGTTCTCCCCATTGTCTAGCTGTCTAAGCAATCATAAACCAAAGGAGATCCTTCCTTGCCTCCATAGACAAAAATATATCCAACATATACAAACATCACCTGCTTCTGTTTGAAAGTTTATAGAGCCATTTTTAGGTAACATTAGGGTTAAAATTTTTAATCAAGGGTCTGTATAACAGAGTTGATTCTTTCCTTCCAGAGCCTTTGGGATACATTTCTGCTGGCACACTATGGTACAGGTAGTGGTCCCATGGTCCTTCTCTGGCAGAGGTAAAACATTTGTTAATAAGATAGTCTAAAGAGGGTAGTGCTGAAAAGACTGCTACAATCGAGTTTTTACAATAGGTGGTCAGTTTAGGGGAACTGTATGGCCTGTGGGAAGTGTTCTTGTAAGATTGTGGGTCCTTGTTGTCACTTTGTCTATGATGTTTGGTATGGGGGTGGGTAAGAAAGAAACGTTGGACCTCTGAGTATGGAGTTATTAATTGTACATGACAGATGATCCAAGAGACAGGAGGGCACATTTGTGAACTGTCGGGTCAGATTGTTCTCCGGAGTATCTGGGACTACAGGTGTGTGCCCTGGGTTTAGGATGACAAATCCAGTAGAGAGATAGGTTAGTGGACAAGGTGATAGTTTGAGAAATCCTAATTAAAGTGTTGTCTAGCCAGGCAAACAAAAAACCCCAAGAAACAGATAAAATGCATGGGGTATATAACTTCAAGTTTCTTATCTCTTTTTGTGGAAGAGTAACTTTAGGTCCTCTAAGGGCTCAAAAGCCCACTGTTTCTCCAGTCTCTCAGAGGGTGATGAATCCTGGAGGGTAAGGTCTCTGGTAGGGGGGTGTGTTTTATCCAAGGGTGATGAATCCATGGCCTAGCTCCTGTGAGTTTAACTAATGAGTGAGTTGTCAGGAGCATCTCAAATGAGCCAATCTGCTGTGGCTATAGTTGGTTTGGGGGATGTTGGTTTCTCTGGGTTTTCAGTAACACCTTATCTCCTGGCTTTATGGAATGAAGGGCACATCTGTTAGAAACTGGAGCCTATTGGAGGCAAACTCAGAAATAACTAGTTAGCATATTACCAGGCTGTTTTACTTCTGAGTGAGCCTCTATCTCTGGGGGCAGAAAATCATTGGCTGAACCCTCACTGGAAGTTCTTAGGAATGGTCTCCCACATAAAATTTCAAAGGGGCTAAGTGCTAGCTTACTTCTGGGGGTCACCTGAATTCTCAGCAGGGCAAGGGATAACACCTTGTGCCAAGTTAAACTAGTCTTTTGACTAGTTTCAGAGAAAGTCTTTTTAAAAGTTCCTTCATTCAGCTTTCTCTGAAAATTGGTTTCTTCATCATGAATGCACTCCTCTCCACCTGATTTATATAATCCTTAAGATTTCTTGCGCGATTCTGGTACCAAAAGCTGCACTGACATCAGTTTGAAGAGATGATAGAAGTCCAAACCTAGGAATCATTTCCTTTAAAAGGGCTTTAGGGGCTTCTGATGGCCATTCAGTTCTGGTGGATAAGTTTCAACCCCTCCTGTTGGCTGGTAACCATAGCTTACCCAGTTTTGCATTGTCTGTTTTTCATGAAGCTACTCCTAAAGCTACTCCTATCTGTGAACAATTCCTCGTCTGGGTCTGATGAGAGCTGATATAATTGGTCACTAATTATTTTTTTGAAACAGAATCTCACTTTCTCATCCCAGGTAGAGTTCAGTGGCATCATCATCATAACTCACAACAACCTCTAATTCCTGGACTTAAGTGATTCTCCTGCCTCAGCCTACGGAGTATCTGGGACTGCAGGTGTGTGCCACAATACTTGTCTAATTTTTCTATTTTTTAGTAGCGATGGTGTCTCATTCTTGCTCAGACTAGTCTTGAACTCTTGAGCTCAAGCAGTCCTCCAGGTTTGGTCTCCCAGAGTGCTAGGATTACAGGTGTGAGCCACCGTGCCTGGCCCTTGGTCTATGAATTTGAATGCAAGCATGAACTGGGGAGTGAGCGTCCTTAGGCAGCAAGGTGGCAGGATTCAAGGTGGACACTGCCTTTAGAATTACATTAGGATATTTGCCCTGATATTTGCCCAACTGACCGGCTGTTAACCACCAGTTCACCTTCTGATCTAATAGGGGTAACAGAACGTGCAATATGAACAGTTACTAGCTATCTAAGGGAAAGCTTTTCAGCTTCTTGTAAAATATAACAAGTAGCTGCAATTGCACCCAAAGAAGTGGGCCATCCCTTTGACACAGGTTGCTTATGAGCTCCCAAAGTTTGGGTTAATACCCCAAGTTCAACACCTGTCTTTCTTGGATGAACAATTCAAGTGGTGGGGACTGCCACCCAGTTTGCAGCTGCCCTCTGATTTGGGAGGAGATTTTAAGTCCCCTGAGATAATTCAGATCCCAAGTATTTGACAGTGGGCAGTGAAATCTGGGCATTTTTCTGAAATGCTCTATATGCTTTGTCAGCTAAGAAATTCAAGATGATTATAGCATGTGTCTAGATTCAGCTTCAGTCTCACTTCAAATTGTCACTGACATACTGTAAAATTAATCCTTCTTCTAAAACTAATTTTCTTAAATCTCTAGGCAGAATTTGCCAAATGTGGTTAGAGAGGTTTTAAGTCCCTGGGGGAGCACAGTCCAACAGCACTGGCATTTGGTTTTAGTTCTTAAACCCTCCCATTTGAAAGCAAAGTGTTCTTGTGATTCAGGAGCAAGGGGAAAGCAAAAGAAGATGTCTTTTAGGTCTATCACTGAAAACCAAGCCAAGTTGTTACAGTAGTGAGAAGAATATAAGGGTAGTGTACCCCTGGATGAATGTCTTCCACTATTAAGTTTATTGCTCACAGATCCTGAACAATTCCTCAGATCCATGTTTTAAACTAGCAAAATGGGAATGTTATAGGGAGAGTGACAAGGCCAGAAGTCCATATTTTAAAAAGGCCACAACTAGGGGTTAAAGACTCTTCCTAGCTTGAAGCTTTAATGAGTACTGCTTGAGTCAATGGGGAGAAATCCCTGGTTTTACCTTGATATAAGCAGAGTCCACATGTACCCTTCTAGGTTGGCCAGCAGACCAGCGATTTCCAGCCTTTTTGGCATCAGGGACGGGTTTCATTGTAGACAATTTTTCCGTGGACTGGGAGTAGGAGAGATAGTTTTGATATAAATCTATGAGCAATTATTTATTATTGTCTCTGTGCAGCCAAACCTCTCTGCTAATGGTGATCTGCCCCAGTGCTAGCATCACTTCCTCAGCTCCACATCAGATTAGGCATTAGAGTCTCATAAGGAGCACTCAGCCTAGATCCCTTGCATGCTCAATTTACAGTTGGGTTCGTACTCCTATAAGAATCTAATGCTGCTGCTGCTCTGACAGGAGGTGGAGCTCAGGTGGTGATGCCAGTGAAGGGAGAGGCTGTAAATACAGATAAAACTTCAGTTGCCTGCCTGCCCACTGCTCACCACTTGCCATGTGGCCTCGTTCTTAATAGGCCATGGACTGGGTACCAGAGTATGGAGATCATAGTGGTAGCCCATACCTCAGGGTTGACTTGATTGAGGACTTCAGCAGGCCGCTCTTTGGGGAGAGCTGCTTGCAAGGCAGAGGCATGTCCTGGGGTAACTGAGATGTGCACGTCTTTATTTTGAAAGGTCACTTGAGCCTGCAATTTATTTATTTGTTTATGGTTTTGAAAACATAGCAGTTTAATAGGTAAGTAGACAAAGTAAAATAAATATGCAATTTGGATGAGGAGGTACCTTAACATATGGACAATGCATAACTCCCTCTATATGAAATGAACCAAGAAAGGCACATAAAAGATCCTGGTGATGCCATCTTACATTCTCTAAATCATCAAAATCACCAAAACGTATGAGGCTGTGGAACAGACTCATATGGTGCCAGTGACAATGTCAAGCCATTTTGGGAAAGCAAAATGAGAAGACATAACAAAACTTTAAAAAATCTTGTGCCTGGAGAACTCAAATTAATCAACATAAAAAAGCCAGGCTCAGCACCTATGGCTCAAGTGGCTAAGGTGCCAGCCACATACACCTAAGATGGTGCGTTTGAATCCAGCCTGGACCCGCCAAACAACAATGATGGTTGCAACCAAAAAATAGCCGGGTGTTGTGGCGGGTGCCTGTGGTCCCAGCTACTTGGGAGGCTGAGGCAGGAGGATCTTTTGAGCCCGAGAGGGAAGATCTTGACTCAGCAATTCTTGCCTAAGTGCTCTCAGGCAAGAATTTCTAATAGCACAATCTGGTGGCTAGAAGAAATAATTTTGGGAGGGTTTCCCAGATACCCCTGTCACCAGCATTGAGTCTCTAGTAAGCTCTGCCAGTTTAAGGTTTAAAATTGAGTAAGTTGCACCACCCTCAATCAGGAAATCAATCAATTTTTTATTTTTTTGAGACAGAGTCTCACTTTGTCATCCTTGGTAGAGTGTTATGGCATCCATAGCTCACAGCAACCTCCAACTCTTGGGCTCAAGTGATCCTCTTGACTCAGTTTTTCATTTTTAGTAGCTATGGGGTCTTGTGCTTGCTCAGGGTGGTTTGAACTCGTGATCTCAGGCAATTCACTTGCTTTGGGCTCCCAGAGTGCTAAGATTACAGGTGTGAGCAACCATGCCTGGCAGGAAATCAATTAATTTTTCTCCCACTTTCTTGGTTACCCTTGGCTCCTGGTGGAAGATATTAATAACTGGCTGTAATTCCCACAGATTCTGGGGAGACCTAGGGTCCCTTCATTCCATATCTTCTGCATTTAGCCCTATCAGTTGTACAGGAGGTTTCCTATCACTCTTTTGCTATAATTTAAGGCAATCCTTCTTCCAATGACCCTTCTCCTTGCAGTAGGCACATTGTTCTTTTCTAAGGGAATTGCTTTTTCTGCTTGATCTTTTTCCTCTATGGAGCAATGGTCTCTGTTGAGGGGACCCCTTAGACTTTTCTGTCAGAACTTCTGCCAAAAGTTTTGCCTGTTGTTTCATTTCATATACCTTTCTTTCTCCTTCTGTTGTTCTTTAGCCCTGTTCATGAATTATACTTTATGAGCCATGTCAGCCAAATGAGATATGGGCAAAGTGATAACCTCCTCTAACTTCTATAACTTTTGTGGGATATCAGGCATGCTTTGGCAAATAAAAGTCATGTTAATCAAGCTTGCATTATTGAAATGTTCTGGATCTGTATCAGTATATTTCTGATATACCTCCATAATTCTCTTTGGGAAGGCTTATAGATTTTCGTCTGTTTCCTATTTCCTGAACCTTAGTCAGGCTTTTAGTTTTAGGGACCTTTTTCCTCAGCCCAGCCAAGATGTAGTCTCAGAAATTGTGAATTTTATCTTTATCTCCATTGTTAGGGTTCTAAAGAGACTGGGGGTCACCAGATGAAGGGGTCTTGGTGCAAGGAATGAAGAGGCTTGATGCAGAGTCTGTGCCAGGGGACTGAGGAACTCTGAGAGGAGCCCTTGTGAGTTAACCTTGGGTCTGGATTTATATCACAAAGTAAGAAAAAGTAGTTAAAAGTTACTTATCAGATATTAGCATGAAAAAAGGGGGAATATGGAAAGTGTCAGACAGAATGTATTCAATTTGTTTTGCAAAATGTTAGACCTTAAGCAAGACCCTGCCTCTAGCAAGCACCAAGAGACTTTTAGAATCTTTAGCATAGTCATTAGGTCTGGTATTGCTATACCTCACATATACATTCTCCCTTGGAGGCCAGTTTTCTGATCTTCTGCATGTACACAACTTACACGCAGTTCTCATGATTCTCCAGGTCTCTCAGGCAGGAAGTGAGTCTTATGCTAAAGATCAAGGCTCTGTTTCCTCTCCATATCCCTCATTTTGTTTTTTAACATCATTAAGTGAATATAAGCAAACATTTCATCTTGTTTCTTCTGTCTTCTGAGCTTTTTCTCTATTTAATGATGTAGCATGGCTATACACGCTGTGTCAACAGTGACACGGATAAATTTAAATGTTTTCAGTGATGGATAATGCATATATTTGTTTGTTATAGTTCATTACTGTGTAAACCTTGAGGTTGAAGTTTTGTTTTCAAGGGAATGTCCTTGGAGCTTAGATGGCTTGACAACAAGCCTGCACTATTTGTTTAGCAAGTTGAATATGTAATTTGAATAGATATGTTAATGGTTTGGCATTTTGATGATGAGAAGTATGGGAGGCTGAAGCCTGTTGTATTGACATAGTAATATTTCTTTGTGAGAAGTTAGGGTATCTACTTGGTTATTACCCAGGGTAAAGGCTTTGGTAGTTTGGTATTTAAGAGAATGTGTGGATTAATCTATTACTTTTGTTTTCTTTCATTTTTTTTTTTTTTTTTGGTCACAGTTTTTGGCTGGGGCTGGGTTTGAACCCACCACCTCCGGCATATGGGGCCAATGCCCTACTCCTTGAGCCACAGGTGCCACCCCAATTTTATTACTTTTCTTGAAGGATAAACTTTGGATAAATTTTTCTTGAAGGATAAACTCTTAGTTATAAAAAACACTTTCTGAGATGAATTAAAAAATTATTACTGATAATATACATTAAGACAGACTAATATTTTATAATATTAGAATATATGTATATATAATGTACAGAAAATTAATTACTATTTTATATTTAATAATATTTTTACATATTTTTAACATTTTGAATAAGTCTTAATTTTTTTTTTGACTTTCAGTGGTTTTAATATTTTAAAAAGACCAAATTTAGAGTTTTGATTTTGATTTTGGAAGGTTTTGTTAAATATTAAAGACTTAAAACATTTGTTTAAATAGGATCACAGGCCAAAAGATTTTTTTTTTTTTTTTTGAGACAGAGCCTCAAGCTGTCCCCCTGGGTAGAGTGTTGTGGCATCATAGCTCACAGCAACCTCCAACTCCTGGGCTCAAGCAATTCTTCTGCCTCCACCTCCCAAGCAGCTGGGATTACAGGCACCCGCCACAATGCCTGGCTATTTTTTGGTTGCCACCGTCATTGTTTTTTGGGCCCGGGCTGGATTTGAACCCACCAGCTCAGGTGTCTATGGCTGGCTCCTTAGCTGCTTGAGCCACAGGCACCAAGCCAGGCCAAAAGATTTTAAAGGCAATATATAATTAACTGGATCACATGCAGATTTTTTTTACAAATTTCCTTTTATGAGTTTCATTCAACTTGCACAGATAATTTACAAACATCTCAAACCTTCTGTATTGCCCTGCTCTTCACTTTTCTTTCTTTTTTAGAGACAGAGTCTCACTTTGTCACCCTTGGTAGAGTACTGTGGTGTCATAGCTCATAGCAACCTCTAGCTCTTGGGCTTAGGCGATTCTCTTGCCTCAGCCTCCTGAGTAGCTGGAACTACAGGTGCCCACAACAATGCCCAGCTATTTTTTTTGTTGCAGTTTGGTCGGGTCGGTTTCGAACCCGCCAACCTTGGTATATGGGGCAGGCGCCACCTGCTTTTCACTTTCTCAATGACTATAATTTACTGTACTTGTAAATAACCAGTCATTCAATTTCAGGACAAAATTTACCACACAAGAGCCTTCCTTACACAAGGCTATTTTCCTTTCTATTTAATCCTTCTTACTCTTAAAAAAACCTATTTTTTGCTAAAGACTCAGTTTTTAAAATAATTTAAATAGCTGAAGCATGACATTTTATAAATGATTCAGGCATTTTATGAAACATAACATGACTTTATGGTTTCAAGTTATTAAAATTGTTCTGAAACTACAACATAGGCACCATTTATGATATCTTCCCTTTGTCTAAGTTTCACATGGTCACATGGCATTAAAGATGGCTGCAAAGGGTAGGAACTATTTGTGCTCTTAATTTATTTATCAGGTGCAGAGTTCAAGACAGAAAGGAAGACTGGAGCATTCTGTTTGTTTATTTTTTTTTCCAGAATAGCCAGAGGGTAAATTTGAAGCAGAGAAGGGTCCATGTGGGCTAAACTGTGTCTTGTAGCTATGATTTTAGGCAAGGATAACATGTCTTAGGTCTTATCACAGTCACTTACTTATCTGACTTCAGAATTTAGAGGCTTAAAATCAAGAGCATTAAGTTTAGAGTCAAATTCAGCACAATTTAGAAATGTTACAGAAGTGACAATTTTATAATCTTTAAACATCTGAATTTTAATAACAGGTTTAAGACCGATTTTATTTATCAAAGAATACCAAAGTCACCTGAACAAAAAGAGATTTGAGTTCTTTTTTGTTGTTTTGATATTTTTTTTTTTTTATAAGCTAACTAATTAGAGCTCTGTTTGTGTGTGTGTATATGTGAGACAGAGTCTCAATCTGTTACCTTGGGTAGAGTACCATCATAGCTCACAGCAATCTTTTGTATATTTTGATAGTGAAATATTACAGACACATGACATACAGACACATAAGAAGACAGACATACAGATTTTCTATTTGTTGACTTTTAAACATATATTTTTATTCAGACTATTAATTTTTTAAATTACTTTATTTTAGCAATTTGCCTAGGTTCTAGTTATCATTAAAAAAATTTTTTTTTTAATCTCAAGCTGTTGCCCTTGGTAGGGTGTGGTAGTCTTACAGCTTATAGAAACCTCAAACTCTTGGGCTCAAGTGATCCTCTTGCCTCAGTTTTTCATTGTTAGTAGAGATGGGGTCTCACTCTTGCTCAGGCTGGTCTCAAACTCTTGAGATGAAGTGATTTACTTGCCTAGGCCTCCCAGAGTGCTAGGATTATAGGCATGAGCTGCTGTTCCCAGCCTAAAGTTAGTTTTTGTTAACCATTTTTACACTTTGTAATTTAGATGTATAGATATTTTTTAATTATTGCTTTTAGACTCATAAATTCTACTAAGAAAAAACAAACTTCAGTATTTCAACCAGACTTGTTAAACAATGTAACATCATTATAATAATCCAAGGATTTATTCAAAGGCCATTTTTCTCTAGTGTCAAGATGATAGACCAGCTCAGCACCTGTAGCTCCGCTGCTAGGGGCCAGCTATACACACCGGAGTTGGTGGGTTGAACCCAGCCCAGGCCTGCCAAACAACAGTGACAATTACAACAAAAAATTAGCTGGGCTTTGTGGAGGGTGCCTGTAGTCCCACCTACTTGGGAGGCTGAGGCAGGAAAATCATTTAAGCCCAAGAGCTTGAGGTTGCTGTGAGCTGTGATACCATGGCACCCTACCAAAGGCAACATAGTGAGACTCTGTCTCAAAAAAAAAAAAAAAAAAAAGGATGATAGACCCACTGGCCATGTTACAGTAGAATTTCATTGTCTTTTAGTTATAGGTGGCTACCCATACTGAGACCAATCAAACAGAAGACACCCACAATGGGCTGTTATTTGGGATTGAAGCTTGAGCTCCCATAACACACCAAATATAGAAACACTGAATTTCTCAAGAACAAAATCACAACTAAAGTTTTCAGTGTGCAACCAAAATAAAGCGGGTAGACCCCAGTGACTAAGGACAATGGGTGCGTGAGAGAAGAATCCCAAGACTCCCAGGAGAAATCTGCTAGGAGTGTTGGAGCACTGCACTCGGCCTGTCTGTCCAGGAGACCACTAGGCTTTCCCACCAGCACTTATACAGCACTTACCAGAGCAGTCTAGGGGTCCCTTCATGGTCACCTTGTAAACAATATAAAGTTAATTGAGCTGAACAATTGAACATTTTGAGGGTGAACAGTGGAGTCAGTTAATTTGTATCTTAAATACGAAATGGGGCTTTTAGTTTGTATTTTTTCAGGGGCAATTATTAATCTATGTTGAGAAATTTGTTTTTGAAACTGCCAAAGAGCCTAATTGTTTGGACATTGGTGGGGGGGGGAATTCTGTGTCCATTTGACTGAGAGGACTGGGTTCTGGCTCCACCACAGATGGTGGAGGGGCAGGGGTGATTTTGACCCACTGAGAAGGGGTATTTTAACATTTCTTGTATGGTATTTTCTACTCTTGAACTTTCTTCCTTTGGGTCAGAAATGTGCAAAGGCATGAGAGCAGCCCTAATAAGGCTCCATGCCCTAAGGGTAAATACTAATTTTCTGACCTTTGGTGGCCATGCATTGAGATGACTAAATTAGCTCCAGTTCTCCCCTGGTTATTTGAGTTTCCCACACGCAATTAGCCTCTTCTCCAGCCTTCTCCAGGACAATGTGATGGTGCTCAAAGGTTAACAGTATGTTTGACAGACTCTGGACATCTGCCCATGTGGGGTGATGCATGGTGACAATAGATTCAAACAGATCCATTATATGCTTTAATTTATCCCTATAGGCAGGATTATTCTGTTTTTCATTGTACAAATCAGAAGTGGTAAATGGGTTCTAAACCCACGTTAACCTGGCTGGCTGCCTATTCTCATTTATTCCTCCTGAAGGGACCTGTCTCAAAGGAAACTGCCCTGCTGGGAAGGAGAGAGGGCCCCAGTGAAACTGTATACCCTGCTGGGTACATGAAGTTGGGACCATGTCCACATGCTTCCTGTGACTATGCTCAGAGAAGAAAGAAAGCAAAATATAGATGGCTGGAGGAGCCAGCAGGGGTGAAAAAAGGGGTCCAGAGTCATAAGATGGGGCAGGAGAGTTGGAAGAGGGATCTCAGAATGAAATCGGAGCTACAGCTGCCCAAACATCTTCTTTAACTTAACAGGTACCTTCTGACAACAAGATGGGCTTTTAGATCTTTGTTCTTATTCCCCAGATTTCTCCTTCTCCTGCCTCTTCCTCCTTCTCACTTCTTCCCTCCCCCACCCCCTCCCTCCTCCTTCCCCTTCTCCTTTTTTTTGTTTTTTTAAATAGTCTCACTCTGTCACCCAGGTTAGAGTGCCATGACTTCACAGCTCATAGCAACCTCAAATTCCTGTGTTCAAGTGATCCTCCTGCCTCAGCCTCCTGAGTAGCTGGGACTATCATCGTCTACCACAACTCCTGACTAATTTTTCTATTTTTAGTAAAGGTGGGGTCTTAACCTTGCTCAGGCTGGTCTTTAACTTCTGAACTTCCTTCCTCAGCCTCCCAGAGTGCTAGGGTTACATGTATGAGTCACTGTACATGGCCTCCCTGACCTTCTTAAAGGCTTCTGTCCTGTGCACTAAAATCTTAAATTTAATTTGATCTGGCTTTTTTTATTTTTTAGAGACAGAGTCTCATTTTATTCCCCTTGGTAGAGTGTGTGGCATCACATCTCACAGCCACCTCAAACTCCTGGGTTTAGGTGATTCTCTTGCTTCAGTCTCCCGAGTAGCTGGGATTACTGGTGCTTGTCACAATGCCCAGCTATTTTTTTGTTGCAGTTTGGCCAGGGCCAGATTCGAACCTCCTACCCTCAGTATATGGGGTCAGTGCCCTACCCACTGAGCCAAGGTGCCACCCCTTGATCTGGCCTCTTTTTCTTCTTCTATTTTTTGGTTTGAAAGCCATCATTTGAATAACTCTTTCACTTGTGGCTAGCCTGTCTCCCTTTAGAAGACTCCTGTTGAAAGTCAGTATATATATGTATATATATTTTTTTTGGGGGGGGGGACAGAGTCTTACTTTGTTGCCCTCGGTTGCCTCACAGCAACATCAAACTTTTGGGCTCAAGTGATCCTCTTGCCTCAGTTTCTCCAGTAGCTGGGACTGCAAGCACCCACCACAATGCCCAGCTATTTTTAGAGACAGGGTCTCACTCTAGCTCAGGCTGGTCCTGAACTCCTGAGCTCAGGCAATCCATCCACCTCGGTCTACCTGGGTTGGAAGTCAGTATTTTACATACCCCAGATCAACTCGCACACTCCATCTGTAACTTTATCCTACTTTCTCCAACTTCAGAATTCTAATCTTAGAGTACACAGCATTATGTGGAGGGAGGTTAAACACTAGACAGGGAAAAAGTGATAATGGCCTGTCCCGTGGTTCATTTCCCAGTTTCTTCCCAGGGTTATTCCAAACCTCCAAAACAAGGTCAAGTAACACAATAGGCCTGCACTTGTGTCACAGGCTGTTTAGAAAGTGTGCGTGGGACTCTGACTCAGAAAAGGTATCCTCCTCACCATGGGCAAAGGCTGGTGGGGAGAACATGCCCAGCTTTATTCTAATAGTAAATAACCCTGTGGTATGAGCAGCACCGGCCCATGGCCCACCCTCTGCTGGCACTGTGGAGCCAGGCCTGCCTCATGCTCCATCTTCATGTCATTGAGCCCTAGCTCTTTGTTTTGGTTACGGGTGCTTTTAATGCTCCACCTTCATCTCAGTGTCTTCTCCGGGTGCATACACATTCTGCAAGTAACTATTATCCGCTGGATCATCCCTGATAAAATGGGCCTTCATGTTAGCCTCAATGATCTGCTCCAACTTCTGGCTACACTGCTCCTACAGTTTCTCCATCTGGCCAGGGTTTGAACTGTTGCCCAGTGTGAACGTGTCCTTGGTCACCAGTTCTCAGACATCTTTCAGCAGCCTCTCCAGTGTGGCGAACTTGCCCCTGAGCACAGCCATTTCCAGTTCAAATTCTAGCTCTGGAATTTCTACACTACACATCTCAGACTTAAGGGGGTCTGGTCATATCTGAGGGATCTGTGATGTGGAGGGTGATCCTGGTGCCCAGTGGCTCTAGTATTTCTCCAAATTTCACCTCATTGGTCTAATGCCTGCAGTTTTTGCAGTTGGTAGCCATAATGATAACTTCTTTGAAGTGAGGGATTTCTGGAAGATGGAGTTAAGGATGTCTCTCAGGAAAGCAAGAGCACCCTTAGCTTCCTGTTGGTCTTAGCTGGGGCACTGCAGTTGGGGAGTTCATGTTGAACCGCAGCACTTTTTCTACAGAGGGAGACTTGGAGAAATGTTTTAAAGAATCTTATCTCAAACCAACCAGTACTGCAAACAACCTATCGTAGGTTGCATAAAAATCCAAATGGCAGATGGCCTGGTGTGCTAGCTCACACCCTCCAATCCTAGTATTCTAGGAGGCCTAGGCATGTGGATTGCCTGAACTCAGGAGTTTGAGATCAACCTGAGCTAAAGCAAGACCCTGTCTGTACCAAAAGTAGAGAAACTAGTGGGCACCTGTAGTCTCAGCTACTTGGGAGGCTGAGGCAAGAGGATTGCTTGAGCCCCAGAGTTTGGGGTTGCTGTGAGCTATGACATGACAGCACTCTACTGAAAGTGACAAAATGAGACTCTGTCTCAAACAAACAAACAAAATCCAAATAGCAGAGACAGCATTTCTAGTATGCACACCAATTTTGAAGAATCTAGTCAAAAGGGCCACCTTCTGATTGATCAGGATTGAATTCTGATTTCCCATAGTCACACACACAACACAAACACACCAAATGGACTGAAGGTCCAACAAATAAACCTGAGGAGTGCCACGTACACACAGTTAGAGGTCCAGCTTTCACAAACGCTTGAGGCTTCAAACCAAATGCAGAGAGGAGCTCTCTGTTGCAGGGTACCCTCAAATAGCTCTCACCTGTCTGGATGCAAATGCCAACATCCAAAGGTCAAAGGTCCATTCTTCCCTGCCAATCCAGAATGCATTTGGGGCTGGTGACAGTGAAGCTGGTGGGAAAAAGAAAAACCAACCTCTGGCAAAAACTCAGCAGGACAGCTGCCAGAGAGGCTTTAAAATCTCCCCCACCCTGTTCTAGGACTGCCAAGCTACAAACAATGCATTCTGGATGAGCCCCCAAATTGTTAACAAACCTTCAAGGGGATTCACTGTTGCCTGCTGCCCAGAAACTCAATTATTGAGACAATGAGAATTGTCAGAGAAGAAAGGATTTGTTGCAGGAGACTCACCAACTGGGAAGTGGGAGATAGGGACTGCTTCAAATTCACCTCCCTTACCAACATGGTCAAGGGTTTCTCTGAAGGTGAAATGAAAAATGCATGAGGGGTGTGAGCATCATTACATGTTTGGAATGGAGTGCAGGGCACACAAGTGCAGTGAGAATTCATGCTAGTACAGTACATACGCCTTGTGATAAAAAAAAAATGGTGGATTAGTCATTGCCAGTGTGGGGATTTTAGTAGAATAATGAGCAAGAGGTCAATATTGGCCATTCTTTAAGCTTTGTGCGTGAACAGGATGTGGGGAATTGGTTGCTTAATTGGTTTTTGGGTAAGATCTGTGGTGGAGTGTTTCTTATCTTGTTATCTCTGGACAAACAGGTGGTGTAAGGCTTTGTAGTTACCTCATGGCTGCACTCCACTGTTCTTGGGAAAGAAACTCAAAAGGGAATGCACCAGTGCAACAGAAAGTCACAAAGTTCAGCAAATCTTACTGTTTGGGGAACTTAAACTATAAGAGAACTAAAAAACAAACAAACCAACAAAATCTCCACAGCAAAAACCCAAATGATAAAAAACATTTTCTTGCTTGTGGAGCTGGTTATAGTACTTTCTGCTAAAAAAAAAGTTAGGTTAAAGGTTGAATATAAATGTCTTAACATAACAATTATGAGAAAGACATGATGGCTATGTTGGCCACCTGGATGAGAGTTTTCCAAACTGCATATGGAAGTAACACACTGTAGCCTATGAGAGAATTAATGTACACAATTATGATCTAATAAAAAAAAAGATGAAAAAAAAAAGTTAGGTTAACCAGAAAATATGCATTCCAAACATTTTTTCATTGACTTCATTTGTTTTACCAGGCTCACCTCACTCTAGTCAATGGTAACACCAGAGTTTATTCTGCTAATCCCTTATTATTTACATTGCCTAATAGTTATTTGTTTACTTTTTTCTCCTTCAAGGGAAGAATTTATTTATAATTGATTTTTCGGATCAGTGCATTTACTGATACCCACAAGCCCTGATACTATGCAAAATCCAAGGGAAACAGAAGAGAAGTCATGTTGGTGTGATCCCAGCCTAGGAGGAACTTCTGTTAGTAGGGGACACAGACATACAAACAAATGATCACAGTGCGGTATTAAGCGTGCAATAGTGCAAGTATGCACATCTGTGCAGCACAATTCACGGCTGCAAGGATGTAGAATCGCCCAAGTGCCCATCAGTTCATGAGTGGATTGATAAAATGCAGGGTATATATATTGTGGGAAAGAAATCCTCACGACCCTGACCAGGGTACAGCCATGTTTGGGAAACAGCCCGTGAGAGAAAGCAGGCCAGAAACCAAACTGTATGATCACAGCAACCCCCTCCACACCCCTTGGAATGCCTCAAGGCCATTGTTCCTGGGAAACAACAGAACAGTAACTTTTACTCTGGCAGGCCAGCTGGTGGCCAATTAAGGGAGTGACTCCTAGGTTTGCCCTGAGTGTAAAAATTAGTCCCTCTGGGGGCAGCGCCTGTGGCTCAAGGAGTAGGGCGCTGGTCCCATATACTGGAGGTGGTGGGTTCAAACCGGGCCCGGCCAAAAAAAAAAAAAACCTTAAAAAAAAATTAGTGCCTCTGAAGAAAGGGATGACTCCCTCTAACAACTCCCTCCTACATTCAACCCTACTGATAGGGATAATAAAAGCCTCTGAAACTGTGTGAGAGCTGAGCTGACTCCTCCTGGTCAGATTCCTGCTCTGCTGTTTCTCTCTCCTTTCTCTGCTAATAAAGCCTTTCCAGTCCCTGGACTGGCCTCCTCTCCTCATGGATCCTTTCCCTTGACTCTATCCCTGTTCCCCTCATGTTCGTGGTACCTTGGCTGGGAATGGAGACAGTGAGACCAGTCTGGGGACCACCTCAGACCCTGCCCTGATCATCACTGCACACTAATCACTGGAACTCAGTAAGATAGAGGAAGGGGCTCTGCTGCTGCCACTCACTCTGAGAATCCTCTACTGGGTTGGGATTTCCCCTGGGATCTGAAACTACCCTCAGGAATGCCTGAGGGACAGGGTTAGGACTCTGGACTTCATCCTTCCAGCCCCACAGGTGCTGTGGGGATGCTTGCCTCTCTGCTGCTAAGCCTCTGCCCCAAAGGTTCTCTTACCTTGCATGCCATGGGTAGTTATTATCCCCTCCCACTCCTCCCATTGCCACTCAGCTGTCTCCTCAAAAACCTAGGCACCCTGGGTTTAAAAGGAGACATTAAACTGAACCAATTGACATTCCTTTGCAACACTGCCTGGCCCCAGTGTAAACTAGATAATGGAAACCAAAGGCCTGACAATGGGGCTTTCAATTTAAACATTCTCAGAAATCTTCAACATTTTATAACTTGGAAGGGCAAGCGGTCTGAGTCCCCCTACCTTCAAGCTTTCTTTCTCCTGCAAGGCTGTCCTTCACTTTGCCAAACCTGCAGCACCTTCCAAATTTTCCTTCTCAACAGCCACCACCCCAACCTTCTACCTCTGACTTTGACTTGACCCTGCTGACCACTCTGTCCTCTTCCCTCCCCCAACCTTCTGCTCTTGCTCGGTCCCCAACTCCTATGCCTTCAATATTCAACATCTTCACCAGATTCCTTTTCTCCTCCATTCGCGAGGGCTGACCCATTCCTTCTTGGAATGCACTATGCTTTAATCATTCAGAAACTTTGTCACTTCCCTGGCATTTCCTTCTGCTCATTCATTCTGTTGACTTGGTACTAAGAACCAAAAACCTGGATATACAGGGACCTGACACCTGGTTCCTCCACACCTAACAGTTTGACAAGCCGACTGGGGGATCCCAGTTTTTCTGTAAGCTCACTGGACTTTCTGATCTACATTCTGCCTGCTCTCACCCCATCTTCACTTTCCAGGTAAGGTGTCTCTTTCGACTCCCTCCTGCCCAATTCAGATTTTGTCATTAGAGAGGGACAATCTATCCTGAGTGCACTTCAGCTCCCAGCTGGCTCCTGATATTCAACATAAACTCCAAAAGCTTGTAAAGGAGGCTCATACCCCACAAGTGAAATTCCAAACCCAGCCTTCAGTGGTCTTTGATAACCAGATGGAGACAGAGCCTGTGGGGAGTGGGAGAGGAGATGGGGCAACAACGGCCCTGGGAAAAGAAAGCAACTTTTCAAATGGTAGCTAACACTATGGTAGAGATATTTCAAAGACAGAGTTACACTGGAGGCTCAGGCAAGAAGATGTCTAGAGTGAACCTCGCTCTGGGGGCTGCATCCTGCTCCCTCTGCAGCCAGCTGGTTTCTGCAGAGAAATATGCCAGGGAGCAGAGCTCGTGTCCTGGAACTGTTAGAGCCCCCTGAGCCGATATCCTCCATACCTACAGACCCTCTAGGACTATGAACTGACCCCAGCTTTGGAACAAGCTCAATTTTGTTACACCAGGATGGCTGAGCCTCAGGTAACTCTCTTTCTCTGTTACAGGTAAGCAAACTGATTTATTTATTTATTTGTTTTTTTAGTAATTTTTAAAAATTTTTTTCAAATTAATATGAAGGTACTATTTTTAGGTTACATTGTTCTCATTTCCAGGGTATAGTTCCATTTGTAGAAGAGCCCCTCACCCATGCAAGCTGATTTAATAACACCAGAGCCACTTCCTCTGCTCTCCCTAAATTTTCAGTACTTCTGTTTCCCTCTCCTACCTCCATCCTTGGAATAAAAAGTAAAATACAACCCCTGTGCATTGCACAGCTTCTCTGCCAGCTGGGAGATCAAGTCCAATTGCCCTACTATGCTGTTTGAATGAAATCTTAAGGTTAAGACAAACACCTAACTCCTTTAACACTTGAAGCTTCGTTTCTCAGACACTTGACATTAGAGAGGGACAATCTATCCTGACAGTGCACTTCTGCTCTGGACACTTAACTGAGACTTTATGTACAACCTTAAAACAATAAAGTTCTCTGTTGGCAGGTTGTAAATCTTATGTTTGAAGCCCCTTGGATTTCTATTCTTATACATGAATATAAACTAATGAATAAAGGCATCCAAAGTTCAGAACTCAAAGGGTCAATCTGCCACTATAGTGTTAAAATACAAAATTTGTTAATCGTCTCTCCATCTTTTTTGCCTGCTAAAAACTGTGGTTGCTATGTTATGAGTGTCCTCAAGATGAGGTATCAGCACTCCCAAAAGACCCAAAGTCAGTTACATATTTGAAGCTGAAGGGGAAAAAAGGGATCCTCTTTACTTTTTAAAACACCAGTCGCTTTTCTTTCCTAATTGATACTGCTGTGTCTGGCTCTTACGGTGGTAGCTGAGCATATTCTTACTAAACGATTTCTTTTAATTTACATTACATTCCAGGACTTAATTTTTCCCTTCCATTTTTATTAGAATGTGGTCAGAAAAAGAATGCCAGACCTTAGCCTGGTGGGGACAAAGAGATCTGTGTGTTTTCTGTAAGAGGTTTGACCTCTTACACCTTCCTGGTTTGCTACTTGAGATAGCTAATGATACTGGCCATGTGGGAACCTGTCTCTGAGTTAGCCAAATAGGAAATACATCAAACCCGTTATTTCAGAGACACCCCCTAGGAAATCAGGTATATCTCAAAACCCTCTGCCCCAAATCCTTATCCTCAAAGTTAAATGGCCCCTTTACTACTTCTACAACACCCAGGCTACAAGACATCAACATGCCCTCCCCTGGTACAACTATATGATTTGATTTTATCTATAATTATCTCTAATGCTCCTCTGTCAAAAACTTTCTCATACTTCTCTGGGACCTTTACCTCCAGGGAGACTTCTCAGATTTCTCATAACAAGACTTAACTCTTTAGTTGGAACTGCCATCTTCCTCACCTTAATACCCCATTTAGTACCTTTAAACTTCCCTGATGTGCACCTCAGTACTTACTAAACCCAATGAATCTTACACAGGACTTACTAAACAAATCCTCATGACCTTTATCTCAATGATGCTGGATTTGCCTGGCTTTTTCTCCCTGACACATACACTGCCATAGCTCGTGTCTGAAGGACATTCACTGAACACTTAACCTACCAGAAGGAGAAGGGGACCTCCTTTTCGGACTGAACAGACACCCTACTTGGAAATCATCCCACTACTCTAACCAACAGAACAATTAAACAGTTGCAGAACTTTTCAGAAAACATTTGCTCACTCTTTTATACACCAACGCCCATCTCCGGGACAGTTCCATCAACCATAAACCTTCTCACCCCAGCACCCTTTTATATGACCTTCACCAGACCTGGGCCCTTCCTGGGCACCTTACTCCAAAACTTTACAACCATACCACCAAAATCTTTCCCTCCAACACTTTCCATTCCCAACAGATAGATTATACTCTGTCACCTCATGCCAAAAGATTGTTTTTACTATTAATTTTCTTCTTAGGATCCCCCAACTTTACCATGTTCTTCTTTTTTCTTGCCCTAGACCTACCTCTTAAATTCCTTCTTCTGGATCCATACTGTCAGCTGTCTCCCACAAACCAGTGGGCCAGTCTTCTCCCTCCTTAGGGGAATATTTGCTAGTTCCTTTTCAGTCTGGAGTAATAAACCTGGACAAAATGGGGAACTTATATTGTTCCCCACCTTTCTTCATTTCACCTTAGTTCATGTCTGACATAAGAAGGCCTGTTTTTTGTTTGTGGCCACCCGGTGGACAGGCCCCTGTATTCTTGCATATCCATCTCCTAATATAAACATTGCCCCTCCTGATCAGTCTCTCCCCATCCCAGTAGTAACACATGTCAGGCCCAAAAGGATACCCATCCTAATCCTATTCCTCACTGCCCTGGAAATAGCCTCAGAAATTAGAACAGGACTCAGAAATGGGGAGTCTTTGCTACACTTTTTCCACACATTATCCCAAGACCTCCAAGAAAGCTTAGAGGAACTATCCCAGAGCCTTCTAAAATTACAAGACCAAATAGATTCCTTAGCAGCCATAATCCTCCAAATCAGGCAAGGCTTAGACCTTCTCACTTCATCTATGCTTATTTCTAGATGAAGAATGCTGCTGCTATGTCAACCTGTCTGGACTCATCTGAGATGTTGCTAAGAAATTAGCAAAATGGGCTGCTAACCTCCAAAGAGAAAAGGAAAACAATTGTCATTCCTGATTTGACTCACAAAACTGGCTTCCCAGGATCTTACCTCTACTTTACCCTTTAATCCTTCTATTATTTTATGTCTTCCTAGGTCCACTCCTTATATGAACTATAATCCAGTTCATTCATAACACTATTCACAATTTAATACGTCACAAAGGTCCTTCTTCCAAATAGTCTTGCTTGAGGCATCAAAATCTTCCCAACCCAAATAACTCACCTCTATACCCCTGAAAGGAGTCTTTGCCCTTGTCCAGCAGGAAGCAGTTCTAAAAAATTTCTAGGTCACTATTCCTTAAGACAAAACGTGGGAAGTTGTGGGAATGAAATCCTCACAACCATGTGTGAGTACAGACAAGAGTACAGCCATTTTGGGAAATAGCTGGTGAGAGAAAGCAGGCCAGAAACCAAACTGTATGATCACAGCAACTCCCCTCCCCACCCACTGGAATGCTTCAGGACCACTGTTCCTGGGAAACAACAGAACAGTAACTTTTACTCTGGCAGGCCAGCTGGTGGCCAATTAAAGGAGTGACTCCCAGGTTTGCCCTGAGTGTAAAAATTAGTCCCTCTGAGGAAAGGGAGAACTGCCTCTAGCAACCCCCTCCCACATTCAACCCTACTGATAGGGATAATAAAAGCTTCTGAAACTGTGTCAGAGCTGAGCTGACTCCTCCTGGTCACACTCCACTCTGCTGTTATTCTCTCCTATCTCTGCTAATAAAGCCTTTCCAGTCCCTTGACTGGCTTCCTCTCCTCCTTATGGACCCGCCCCTCCAACTCTATCCCCACTCCCCTCAGGTGCCATGGAATATTACTTAGCCATATAAAGATGAACTAATACATTTTGCCACAATCTGAGCAGAACTAGACATCATTCTCCTAAGTGAAGTATCTCAAGAATGAAAAAGCAAACACTATATGTATTAACTTGGAACTAACTGATGGGCACACATGTGCACAGAGGGAGATAAAATTCAGTGGAAATCAACTGGAGAGGGAAGCAGGGGAAGAAAACTTTCCCACATGGGTACTAAGAACACTAGTTAGGTGATGGGCACCTCCTATAGCTGGGATTCAAGCATTAGAAAAATGATCCATGTAACCTCAAACATTTGTGCTCCCTTAATATTTTGAAATAAAAAAAGACAGCAGATAGCACTGTGAAGTAAAATTCAGTCCTTCAAACCTTTAAAACATACAAAAAGGATATTTTGTTTTGAGACAGAATCTCGCTCTATAGCTCCAGTTAGAGTGCAGTGGCCTCATCATAGCTCACAGTAACCTCAAACTCCTTGGGCTCAAGTGATCTACCTCAGCCTGTCAAGCAGCTACTGGGACTACAGGAGCATACCACCAAGCTGGCTAATTTTTCTGTTTTCTGTAGAGAAGGGGTCTTGCTCATCTCAGGCCAGTCTTGAACTTTTGACCTCAAGTGATCTTCCCACCTCTGCTTTCCAGAGTGCTAGGATTGCAGGTATGAGTCACTGCACCCATCCCAGAAAGGATATTTTACATTGAAACCACTAAGCTGCTCACAAAAGCTATGTGCCAGGCATTGTTCTGGGTTTTTCTACTTACAAATCTCCTGGAATCCTTTCAACAACCAATGGAGTAAATATTTACTATTATCTTCATTATGTTCCTTTTCCCAAGGAAAATAAGACTCAGAAGATCTGAGATTTGAACCTTGATTTGTTTGGATTAAAGTCTATGTTCTCTCCCCTGATGCATGATTCGTGAATATTTTCCCTGTCTCAAATCATCTACATTAAGAGAGATTTTAAAAAGTGGAATAAAAACGCAACAGAAATATGCACTAGGAGGAAAGTGGTAGAGAAGAGAGCTGATTAGCTCTGGTGGGGTGAGAGGCGTGGGATTGTCAGGGAAGGAAGGCTTCGCTGAAAAACTGGAGTCTAATCAGGGTTTAGAAGGATGACTAGAAATTACCCAGGAGCAATTTATACCTCCAGCCCGAAGTGGAGCACTGGTAGATGAGGACTGGGGCAGTGGGATAAAGTGGGAAGAAGGCTGGTCAGGTTAACAAGGGCTTTGAATGCCAAGAAGTTTGGATTTTTATTCTGCAAGCAATATGGAGGCAGAAGCTTTTGAGTTCGAAAGGAATGAGCCCCGAGTCTGGCACGGGGAAGATGGTCAAATGAATTAGGTGGACAGAAGGTACCTCAAATGCTGCTACTGACCAGGTCTCTCGCCCACTTCGCCCTTCTCTGTAAGCTTAAATACGACCTTTGGCAGAGATGAACCAATATGAGACCGTTGTGTGCGTTGACCCTGTGTGTTCAGATGCAGGAGGTATAACCCAGAGTCTGTCACACACTGGCGAAGTGACACCCTCGCTCCCCCTCCCTCCCCCTCGCTCCTCCTCCCCCCCTCTGGAGCAGGCATTGATTCCTTCTTCCTGGATGTTTTCTGCCCACATTCTCATCTGCTTCCCCTTCTTACTAACACAGTGTTTGCACTCCCTGCCCCCGCCAGGACCCAGTCTTTCTGGGCTGTCTCTCAGATCTGAGCTGCCAGGAGCTCTGGGCTGCCAGGAGCCCCAGCCTGTGGCCGGCCGGGGTTGCTTGGAGACTTGCCACCCACATTCCGACCCCTGAGAGGGCGGGGTCTCGGGCTCAGATATTTGATGCGTCCTCCCTTCCTCCCCTTCAGAAGGAGCGAAACACCTTGGGTCAAAATGGGTCTCTACCGTGTCCGCGTGTCCACTGGAGCCTCTTTCTATGCAGGCTCTAGCAACCAAGTGCAGCTGTGGCTGGTGGGACAGCACGGGGAGGCCGCCCTCGGGACGCGCATGCGGCCCGCGAGGGGCAAGGTGAGCTGCCCAGAGTCTGGCGGGGTGGGCTGCGCCCTTGGCCCCAGGTCAGTCAAATCCCGGGGAAATGTGCCAGCGCTTTCTCCACGCCGAGGGCGCACGCAATAAGCTCAAAGAGCACACCGAGGCAGCGGGGTAAAAAGCGCTTTAGGGAGGTTGATGTCCTAGTCAAGTGCTTTGTGAATGTTCCCGCTGCTCCGCCTTTTTGGAATTGAGGGAACACTCCTGAGTGCCCCCTGTTCGAAGCCGGAGGGGCCTTTGATCCTCCTGTTTTCTCTTTTTAAAAAGCTGTTTGGGGTTTTTTGTTTGTTTGTTTTTCAAAGAGAGTCTCACTCTATCCCCCAGGCTAGAGTGCCATGGCCTCAGCCTCACTCACAGCAACCTCAAACTCCTGAGCTCAAGCGATCCTTCTGCCTCAGCCTCCCATGTAGCTGGGAATACAGGCGCCCGCCACGTCGCCCAGCTAGATTTTCTATTTTTAGCAGAGACGGGGTCTGGAACTCCTGAGCTCAAAGGATCCTCTCGCCTCTGCCTCCCAGAGCCCTAGTATTACATGTGCGAGCCACCGCTCCTGGCATATTTTAAGAGCTATTTCTAACATTCTCTACGATTGTGCTCCCATTTGGGGGGCTTTATCACTTGGTTTGGAGTGGGTGGTGAGCTGAAATCGGAGAGGGGTGGGAGAAGGAAGCCAAGACATGACAACCTTTAGAAATTTTGACCCACTTGCCCTCTCCCATCATAACCACCTGGTATTCTACCCAGAGCTATTACTTTTTTCTTCCACCAACCTCTAAATTCCCATCACCTGTCCAGCTTTCTCTCGTATTTGGCTGTCTGTCCCAAGGGCACTTTAAAGGAACATTCCCCAAAGAGGTCCTTCCCCTTTCCCACTTCCCAGACCTCTCCTGCTGTCTCCCTGGCCGGGCCTCTGTCTAACAAAGAATGCAGCATAGTCAATTTTATCTCCTGGGCATCTCAAGCATCCGTGTTTTGACGTCTGCCTCACTCCTGACCACCAATGTCCCCTTGAGCCTGCATCATCTTTACCCTCTTAACCGGCCTCACCGTCTGTGCTCCAGACCTTTCAAGCCTTTCTGAAGGCAGAACAAATTCTCCCCAATACATTCCTATCCTTAAAACATTCCCCTTGCTTAAAACATTTGAATGCCTCCCACTTGTTCTCAGGACCAAATCCAAAGCCCGCGGTAACCTTTAAGACCCACCCGTTCTGGTCCTGTTCTCGCACCTGGCTTTGAACTTCAGCTCCAGGACGCACTCCCTTAGCCTCTCTCTGTTTCCTCGGTCCTTTCCCCACCTTTCCCCCTTTCTCACTCTCCCGGGTTACAGCCCTCTCCACCTCCTGGTCCCCACTTAGATGGAATGTCTTTCGAGAAGTCCACCCCCAGGGCAGGTGGGCCGTCTGTTAGCCCTCAGCCTTGGCGGGTCTCGCAAGCTGCAATTGCTTGTCATCAGCTGTCTCCTGGCTCCACTGTGTGCTCATCGGTGCTTATAGGAAGAAAAGAGTGAAAGAAGACGCACCCTTCTATCATCCATCCCACACCCTCAGAATGGGGGCCTGGGTCCCGTGCTGGTGCACACTCCCTTTCCCTTTGTGGCTCCCCACCGCTTTCCCCGAAGCTCAGAGGAGGGCGGCGGGAGTGGGGGCGGGGTGGTGGTGGTGAAGAGCAGGGCTGTGTGGCAGCACTCGCGGGCAGGCTCCACCGCGCTGAGCCTGCGCTGTGTCTGCAGGAGGCGGAATTCAAGGTGGATGTGCAGGAGTACTTGGGACCGCTGCTGTTTGTGAAGCTGCGCAAACGGCACCTCCTTCAGGATGACGCCTGGTACTGCAACTGGATCGCGGTGCAGGGTCCCGGGGCCAGTGGGAACGAGTACAGGTTCCCTTGTTACCGCTGGGTGGAGGGCAACGGAGTCCTGAGCATACCAGAGGGCACCGGTGAGTGCAGGGGTGGCAGCGTGAGGTGGCCTCTGGGGCACCAAAGAGGGCGGGGAGTGTGTGTGTGCAGAGATGGTAGGGCTTGGAGACTGGAAGCTAGAGGGCAGGCGTTCCTTGGGGTTACTGGCGGGGGCAGAGGGGTATGGAGGCTGGAGAGAAGCCAGCAAGAAGGCCCGCAGAGGAGTGTCCCCGTGCAGGGACCAGGAGAGGGGTCTTAGGAAAGTCATTGCCCACGCGCCCCTCTGTGCTTCCAGGTCGCACTGTGCTCGACGACCCTCAAGACTTCTTTAAGAAATACAGGGAAGAGGAACTGAAAGAGAGGAGGAAGCTGTACCGGTTAGCCCTTGTCCCCTGATCCCACCGTGAGCTGCTGGCCCTTCAGAAATACCAGTGCTGATTCCATTTCTGCCCTGCAGGTGGGGTAACTGGAAGGACGGGCTAATCCTGAATATGGCCGGGGCCACAATATGTGACCTCCCTGTAGATGAACGATTTCTGGAGGACAAGAGAATTGACTTTGAGGCTTCACTGGCCAAAGGGTGAGAGCAAGAGGGACTGGGGGAGGCAGAGGCCAGTGGCTTGGTGGCTATACCAGGTAATGTTTGAGTCCCAGAATAAGACCCCAACTCTTTGCCCCATGCTTCTCTGAAGGCTGGCAGACCTTGCTATCAAAGACTCTTTAAATGTTCTGACTTGCTGGAATGATCTGGATGACTTCAAGCGGATTTTCTGGTGTGGGCAGAGCAAGCTGGCTGGTTAGTCCCCTCACCTGAGTGTTTCTCCCAGACCCTTTACTCCCAGATCCCACACAACTTGAGGAAATTGAAAGAACTAGGGTTGGGAGACCAGAGGCTTGAGTTCATCTGGTAGTTTGGGGTCAAGTAGGGATGGTTTGGCGCTCAACAACTGCCTTCCCAGAGCGAGTGCGGGACTCCTGGAAGGAAGATGCCATATTTGGGTACCAGTTTCTCAATGGAGCCAACCCCATGGTGTTGAGGCGCTCCACTCACCTTCCTGAACGCCTAGTGTTCCCTCCAGGGATGGAGGAACTGCAGGCCCAGCTGAAGAAGGAGCTGGAGGTATGGACATCAGAGCACTAAGGAGGCCAAACGATAAAATGGGGCCAGGTTCAGTGTCAGTTGTACTGTGGTCTGAGTTGTTGCCACGTAGTAGAAGTCCTGAGCTTTGTGGCCTTCCTCCCCACATGAGAATAGTATACTGTGGAGCAGGTGTCCTCAAACTACGGCCTGCAGGCCACATGTGGCCTGCCTAGGATATTTATCTGGCCCGCTGGGTGTTTTTGCCACCGCTGCCTGTCCTGCTTAGCAGCCAACTTGTCCCAGGGCCCATAGTCCAGCCCTCCAATGGTCTGAGGAACAGTGAACTAGCCCCCTGTTTAAAAAGTTTGAGGACCTCTGCTGTGGAGGGAGGGTGTAAAAGGTGGAATGTGTGATAGAAACAGTCAGAATGAAGAATTATAACTGGACCTTGGTGCTGGGGACTTGGGGGGTGGTGCAGAGTAAGAGAATAAGGTCAGAGGGGTGTAATTGCTAATCAGAAGTTAACATGGGCCAGCTGAAAGATAAAATTAATGGGATTGTAGGGTCAGGCAGACTTGGATTTGAATCCTGGCTCTGCTGTTTGTGAGTAGTGTGACCTCAGAGAGAATATCCAATGTCTCTGATTACATTTCCTCTTCTATAAAACTGAGGCTAATTCAACTACATTTAAGAATTATATTGGCTCAGTGCCTGTGGCTTAAACAGCTAGGGTGCCAGCCACATACACCAGAGCTGGAGGGTTCGAATCCAGCCCGGGCCTGCCAAACAACAATGACAACTACAACCAAAAAATAGCCGGGCGTTGTGGTGGGTGCCTGTGATCCTAGCTACTTGGGAGGCTGAGGCAAGAGAATCTCTTGAGCCCAGGAGTTGGAGGTTGCTATGAGCTGTGATGCCACAACATTCTACCCAGGGTGACAGCTTGAGGCTCTGTCTCAAAAAAAAAAAAAAAAAAAAAAAGAATTATAAGAGGTAATCAACACTTGGTACATTACCTGGCACAAATTAGGTGATGGAGACAAGTTAGTTCTCTTCTCTCTCTTCACCCTTTGGGGAAACAGTGTAGGAAGAAGCTGCCTTATGCTGATAGTTGCCCTTGCCTTCTCCCCAATGCAGGCAGGCACGCTGTTTGAAGCTGACTTCTCCCTGCTGGATGGGATCAAGGCCAATGTCATCCTTTGCAGCCAACAGCACCTGGCTGCCCCTCTGGTCATGCTGAAACTTCAGCCTGATGGGAAACTCTTGCCCATGGTCATCCAGGTGAGAAGCCCCAGGATTTCTGCTCCACAGTGGTTGGCCTCCTCAGGGTATCCCCTCATCCACATTGACTGAGTAACCACTCTCTGCAAAGGCACTCTGCTGGGGTACTAGGGGAGCTATCAAAGGAGGAATGAGCAAAGTCTTTGATTTTTAAGGGCTTTGCAGTCTAATTGAAGAGACAGACTAGGAAAGTCTGAAGAAACTCCAGTACTAAGGAAGGGCCTGAGGACAGAGCCAGCTTGAGGTGGGGGATCAGTGGAGGTGAGGTGTCATGAACCTTGGAGAAGTGTCAGGACTTTGGCGAGCAGGAGGGAGAGGAAGGACCTATCCCCAGAGGCAAGATGGGTGGGCAAGGAGGCTGAAGCAGCTGAGTCAGGAGCATCCTTGGGGACACTTGAGCCAGAGTTTGGGAGACTAACAGGGCCAGATTAAGGCAAGTTAAGGAGGGTGACATGGGAAGCTGGCAAAAGCTGTTGTGCAAGGTGCTGTGAGCACATTTTACAGGCAGTCATGTTTAAGATGGATTGGAGAAGGGAGATGCTAGACATGGAGATTAGGGTGACATCCTGTAGTGCTTGCTTGTGGTGGAGGTGATGGGTAGTGACCATAGGGATGAAGAGGACAGTACAGATGGACATTCAAGGAGAGAGGAAAAGGGGGAGGCAGACCAGGTACCTGCAGAAATAGGACACATAGAGAGGACGGGATGCTCATAAAGGCTTTGTCTCACCGATTTTGAGTTAACGGGGAGACATTCAAACTGTCCAGCAGGCAGCTGAGAACTGGAGACTTAGTCATTTGTGTGGAGATGGTGTTGAAAGATTGGTGAGAGGCCGAGATTTCGGAAAAAGAGTGTGGGATGAAGGAAGCAGGAGGTTTGAATCTTGTCCATGCTGAGGGGACTGAAAGGGGAAGTGGAGCCTGCAGAAGGCAGTAGAAGGGGCAACTTCTGCAGAAGGCTAAGGGCAGAGCAGCTTGCATGGTGTTAGCTCATCGTGTGGGTAGGAAAAGGAACAGAAGAAATGGTAGCTGTGGGGGGTGGTGATAGTGAGATGGAGGATGGAGGGAGAGGCTGAACATGCAGGGGAGGGGGATTGGCACTCATCCCCTCTCTTTCCTCCTTGTCCCTGCTCTAGCTCCAACTGCCGAAAGTAGGATCGCCCCCACCTCAGCTTTTCCTGCCCACAGATCCCCCAATGGTCTGGCTTTTGGCCAAATGCTGGGTCCGGAGCTCTGATTTCCAGCTTCATGAGCTGCAGTCTCATCTTCTGAGGGGACACTTGATGGCTGAGGTCATTGCTGTGGCCACGATGAGGTGCCTTCCCACAATACATCCTATCTTCAAGGTAACACCTTGTTTTCTTCTCTCTGGCCTGCCTCTCTGTCCAGGGCACATTCCCTCCTGTGGAGGCCCCTTCTCGGTGGATTCTCAGGGTATGGAGAGAACCAGTCAATGGAAGACAGAGCAAGGGTGTGTGAGCATAACTGACTGTGGATTTTTGATGGGTGATATCACCTCCCAAGGGGGTGAAAATGATTCTTAGGGAAAGCAGCAAAAAAATCTAACTCCTTAAATGTATAAAGCATAGATATTCATATGGCACACAAATACTACGTGCAGAAGACTGAAGACTCCATCCAGAGAGGACCACATAAATAACATAAAATATTTTTTCTAAATCATCTTTGAAGAGTTCTAAAGTGGTAACATAGGCCAGTGAAAGGGGCTCTGGGCCATTAATAGTAGCCTGCTTTATTACACTTACAGCAAGGTATTTTACCCATTAAAAATGTTTATTGGGTGACCTCTCTGTGGCAAGATCCACTCTAGGTGCTAGTGGTTTCCAAGACAAGTGAGGTCCTGATTTGGGGGGATTTTTATTTCTAGTGAGGGTGGAGACAACACAGACTGTAATGTATCATATCAGCTGTCATGACTGAACGAGGCAGAAAAGCAAAGCAGGGTGACGGGATGGGGAGTTTCACTTGGGTGCCCCAGAAAAGACTCCCTTGAGAGGACATAGAGAATGATACTAGTCAGGTGGGCAAGCCTGAGATGATCTAGAGGGCACAGTGTTCCAGGCAGAAGGAATAGCTCACGCAAAGACCTTAAGGCAGGAATGAGCTGGACTTATTTGAACAACAGAAAGAAGATGAATGGCTGAAGGGGAGATGGAGGAAGTGGGGCTTTGAAGGTGCTAAATGGTTGGACCATGCATTCTCAATGCCCCCTGGGCGAAAGTGGGTAGGAGAGTAAAACAATCTTATCCTTATGTATATAGCACAGATAAAATACAGCACATAAACAGATATACAGTATGTATGTAACATTAAAATATCATGGATGGGAATTGAGATTCAGAAAAAAAATCTCAAAAGCCTTCTTATGGGGTAATACTAAAAGAAATTTAAGGTACGTTGGCTTTGACCTATGAAAAGAATATGAAAACAAAAGAAGAATGATTTCTTTCAGTTCTCACAGTGTTGAGTCAATGGTTTGTAGAATGAATTAGGTGATGCAAATCAACTAAAAACTCTTTAAAAATTTATTTTATTTTACTTTATTGTTTTTTTTAGAGATAGGGTTTTGCTGTGTCACCCAGGCACAAGTGCTGAGATATGATCAGAGCTCACTGCAGCCTTGAACTCCTCACTTCTTTTTTTTTTTTTTTTTTTTCATAGTTATAAGAGGAAGGGCTTTATTCATCGGGAGCTTACAGCATAGATTTCCAAATGGCCGTGCTCCCCCACTGGCTGGGTATTTCCCTTTTTATTGACAGTCAAAAAGTTCCACCCCACAGGCACCCTTCCCATTGGCCAGTTTAAATCAAGTGAGAGATGCTACTCCAGCCCCTACAGAACTACAGGATTTCAGAGAACTTGGAAATTTCCAAGTTCCAGG
>CAUYTI010155289.1:0-12582 GCA_963575145.1 Galago senegalensis | reverse complement strand
GCTACTTGGGAGGCGGAGGCAAGAGACTCGCTTGAGCCCAGGAGTTGGAGGTTGCTGTGAGCTGTAATGCCACGGCACTCTACCCAGGGGGACAGCTTGAGGCTCTGTCTCAAAAAAAAAAAAAAAAAAAAAAAAAAAAGATTTGGGCTGTGGAGAGAAAGCAGACTGTAGAACATAGAGCTCCAAATCCCACCCAAAGAACTAATTTCATTTGCAACAGAGAAAGTCATGCCTAAGAAGTTTATAAAAACTGGAAATTGTATTGAAGGGCAATTAGAAAAAAATTTATTCCTTCATGGTAGATAAACCTACACTGTAAATTGACTTGCCAGAGAGAAACAGGAAAGAGATAGCTTGTGAGACCTCCTGGCATCAGAATAAATCTTAAATGCTGACCTCAAGAATTATGCCTCTAAAGGAGCTGGAATTTCAATTAGTGGGGCCTAACAACTGAAAGTGATCAGAGAATAAGGCAGCCAAAGAGAGCCATGGAAAACCACTGTCATCCTATGGTGACTCTGGGCATATCCAAGCCTGTATCCCTGAGAAGCAACATCAGAGACTTCACACTACAGGGGAGAAGGAAATGGAATTCATTAAATAATCCATCACTAAACTAGTAAGCAAGCAAATAATAATAATCAGGCCCAGATGAGGGCAACCAGGACCTAGAATTGCTGCAATATTATCTAAAATGTTTGATTTTCAACAAAAAATTTAAGAGATATGCAGAGAAACATGAAAATATGACACATAAGCCAGAAAAAAAGCCAGCAATTGAAAGTGCTTGTGTGAGTGACTACATGTCAGATATAATAAAAACTTCAAAGTAACCATTATTAATATGTTCAGAAAACTAAAGGAAATCATGGTTAAATAAGTAAAAGTAGGTATAGTGACAATGTCATATCAAGTAGAGAAAATGATAAAGAAAAAAATATAAAAAGGAACCAAACAAATTCTGGAAACAAAAAGTATCCTAAGTTAAATAAAAAATTTATTGGAGGCACTTGCTGTCTATATTAAGAAATAATTATAAAATTTTAAGATAGGTTGATAAAGGTTATGCTATTTGAACAATTGAGAAAAAAGAATGAAGGAAAATAAGGCTTAGAGAAATGTGGAACACTGTTTAAGCATACCACCAGTGAGTGGATTAAATAATTCAGTCAGAAGGAAGAGATTGTTAGACTGGATAGAAAAACAAGATTCAATATATGCTATCTATAGAAGAAAAAATTTATATTTAAATATATAAATAAATTGAAAGTAAAAGGCTGGAAAATGCTATATCATGTAAATAACAGCCATAGGAAAGCTGAAGTGGCTATATTAATATTAGTCAAAATAGACTGTAGGATAAAGAATATCGCTAGAGATAAAGAGGGATATTTTATAATAATGAAAGAGTCAATTTATCAAAAATGAACAATTGTAAACATATATGTACCCATATTTTGGCAGGCACCAAAATATGTTAAGTAAAAATTGACAGAAATAAAGGACAAAATAGACAATTCAACAGTAATAGTCAGTGACTTCAAACTCTACTTTCAAAAATGAATTAGAACTAAGAAGAAAATGAAATAGCAAATAGAAAATTTGAATGACATTATAAACCATATAGATCTAATAAACATCTATAGAACTCTCTATTCAACATGAGAGAATACACATTCTTCTCAAGTACACATGTGGAAAATTCTCCAGGACAGGCCATACATTAGATATATATTGACTGAATACATTGAAAGTAGAGGAAAAATACAAAGTATATTCTGCAATCATAATGGAATGGAATTAGAAATCAAAGAAATTTTGGAAATCACAAACATGTGGAAATTAAAATACACTTAAATAACTAATACATTGAAAAAGAAATTTAAAAAAGGAATTTAGAAATAATCTTAGATGAATGAAAATAAGACATGAAATACTAAAATGTATGTGATGCAGCTAAAGTAGTGTTAGTGGGAAATTTGTAGCTCCAAATGCCTAATTAAAAAAGAAGAAGATCTCGAAGCAATAACCTAAACTCCCATCTTACAAAACTTGAAAAAAAAAAAAAACACAGAACAAACTAAAGCTAAAGGTAGCAGAAGGCAGGAAATAATTAACATTAGAAATGAAACTAATGATGCAGAGACTAAAAATAGTAGAGAAAATTATTTTTGACAAGGGTGCAAAGACCATTTAATGGGGAAAGGAGAGTGTTTTCAAGAAATGATGCTGGAAAAACTGGATGAAGAAGAATAAGATTTGACTCTTACTCTTACGTACAATAATTAACTCAAAATGGATCAAAGACTTTAATGTAAGAGCTCAAACTAAGAAACTCTTAGAAGAAAATATAGGGGTAAATCTGTAAGAGCAAAACAAAAAAAAAAAAAGAAAGAAAAAACAGGTAAATTAGATTCATCAAAATAAAAATCTTCTATGCTTCAAAGGTTGCTATAAAGTGACAGAGTGGGAAAAATATTCACAAATCATATATTAATAAAGAATTTATCTCTAGAAATGTAGTAGTTTCTCCCATCTTCAGGGGATACATCCCAAGACCCCCAGTGGATGTCTGAAACAACAGATAGTACCAAGCCCTATATATACTATACTTTTGTGATCTGATAACCAAGATGGCTATTAAGTGACTAAAGGGTGAGTAGTGTATATAGTGTGATTATGCTAGAAAAAGGGATGATTCACATCTCCGGTCGATGGAGAGAGAGATTTCACACTACTTAGAATGGAAAGCAACTTAAAACTTATAAATTGTTGGGTGGCGCCTGTGGGTCAAAGGAGTAGGGCGCCAGCCACATACCAGAGGTGGTGGGTTCAAACCCAACCCTGGCCAAAAACTGCAAAAAAAAAAAAAAAAAGCCTTATAAATTGTTTATTTCTGGAATTTTTTCCACTTTGAAGTGCAGTTGACCATGGATAACCAAAAATGTGGAAAGTGAAACAATGAATAAGGGGTGGCTGTTGTATAAACAACTCTTACAACACAATAATAAAAAAAGACAAATAGTGGGCCACACCTGTTGCTCAGTGGGTATTGTGCCAGCTACATACACTGAGGCTGGAGGGTCGGAACCTGGCCTGGGCCAGGTAAAACAACAATGACAACTGTAACAACAAAAATATAGCCGGGCATTGTGGTGGGCCCCTGTTGTCCCAGCTACTTGAGAGGGTGAGGCAAGAGAATTGCTTAAGCTTAAGAGTTAGAGGTTGCTGTGAGCTATGTTGCCATGGCATTCTACCCAGGGCTACAGCTTGAGGCTCTGTCTCAAAATAAATAAATAAATAAAGTCAAATAACACAATTTTAAAATGGACAAAGATAGTTGGGCATTGTGGATGGTGCCTTGAGTCCCAGCAACTTCACAACAGCTGGCGCCTGTAGTCCCAGCTACTTGGGAGGCTGAGGCAAGAGAATTGCTTAAACTCAGGAGTTTGAGGTTGCTGTGAGCTGTGATGCCACTGCACTTTACCGACAGTGACATAGTGAGACTCTGTCTCAAAAAAAAAAAAAATGGACAAAGGATCTGGGTAGATGTTTTTCCAAAGAAGATATCTAAATGGCCAATAAGTTCATTAAAACCTCATTAGTCAACAAGGAACTTCGAAGTAGCAATGAGACACTTCTTAATATCCACTAGGATGGCTATAACTGAAAAGTAAGATAAAAATGAGTGTTGGCAAGGATGTCAAGAATATGAAACCCTCATGCACTGCTTGTGGGAATGTAAAATAGGAAGCCACTTAAACGGTCTAGCACTTCCACAAATAATTAAATATAGAGTTAATCTATGATCTAGGAATTCTACTCCTAGGTATATATTCACAGGAAATGAAAATACATGCAAAATTGCATTAATGAATGCTCATAGTAACATTATTTATAATAGCCAAAAGATGGAAACTACCCATATTTTAATCAACTGAACAAAGGATGAAAGATGTGATGTAACCATAGAATGGAATATTATTTGGCCATAAAAGGGAATGATGTACTGATGCATGCTACAAGATGGATAGAATACATTATGCTAAGTGAAAGAGACTAGTTGCTAAAGATCACACATCATATGATTCCATTTATATGAAACATTGAAGACAAGCAAATCCTTAGAAACTGAAGCTAGATTATAATTTGTTTAAGACTTGGTGGGATGGTTTCTTTTTGAGGTGACAAAAATGCTCAAAATTGGATGTGGTGACATTGTCCATATCTCTGAATATACTAAAAATCATTGAATTATGAGCTTTATTTATTTTTTTGAGAGAGTCTCAAGCTGTTGCTCTGGGTAGAGTACTGTGGTGTCATAGCTCACAGCAACCTCAAATTCTTGGGCTTAAGTGATTCTCTTGCCTCGGCCTCCCAAGCAGTTGGGACTACAGGGGCTTGCCACAATGCCCAGCTATTTTTTGGTTGCAGTCATCATTGTTGTTTTAGCTGGCCCAGGCCAGCCTCGGTATGTGGCCGGCACCCTACCCACTGAGCTGTGGGCGCCACTGAATTGTGCACTTTAAATGCATGGTGTATGAACTATATCTCAATGAAGTCGGTATAAATTTTTATTGTAGTGTCCATCCTATCGATTATAGCATGCATAATCAACATATTACAGTTTACCTTAAACAAAGACTTTTATTATTTCCTGTGCAATGTAAGAACTTTATAACTTTTTAACTCCACTTGTTCTCTTTCACCTTCTTATGTTATCAATGTTAATATTGAATTCTTCATATATTTAAAATCTTAAAATGATATATTAAAGTATGATTTTTAATCCTAAAGAAAGTATACTCAATTAGATTTCGTCACATATTTATCCTTCCCACTGTTCTTCATTCCTTCTTGTGTTATTCTACTTCCATCTGGAATCGTTCTCCTTCCATCTGAAAGACTCCCATTAGTATTTCTTTTGGTGGAGTTTTTGTTGAAATTGTCTCATTTTCACAGGGTCTGACAATTAAGTTTGTAAACTTGCCACCATGCACATATATTGGAAGCACTGTACAAAAAACTTGGTAAAGTTTCATAACCTTGGTATATCAGTGTCTCCTAGGTGTGTTTGTGTTGACATGGGGTGGTGTCTTGCTGAGTGGTATTCATTATTGTTGCATGTTTTGGTGTGCCATCACAAGAATGTTGGAGCTCAAATTAGAGCAACAAACATTTACTTTCTTATTGAACTTGGCAATAGTGGAAATGATATTAGGCAGATGTTTATGGCTATCATGCCATGAATGAATTAAAACTTTTTCTGAGGTGAGAAAAAGCATCACTGAGCAGGTAAGGTCAGCCCAGCCAGTAGCAAGCAGAACTGATGAAGACATTGCAAAAATTCATTGAATTATGCATCAAAATCATCAGCTGACTATGAGAAGCATAGCAGAGCAAGTGAACATTGATAGAGAAATAGTTATGAAAATCTTAACTGAAAATCTTGGCATGCAAAAGGTGTGTGGCTCTTTCATCATGATAATGCACAGCTCACGTGGCACTGTCTGTGAGAGAGTTTTTAGCCAATAAACAAATAACTATATTGAAACAACCCTCCCTACTCATCTGATCCAGCCCTTTTTTATTTACCCAAAGAAAAAGGAAATATTGGAAGGAAGACATTTTGATGATATTCAGGACATCAAGGGTAATATATCAACAGCTCTGATGGCCATTGCAGAAAAAGAGTTCCAAAATTGCTTTGAAGGGTGGACTAGATGCTGGCATAGGTGCATAGCTTCCCAAGGGGAGTATGTTGAAGGTGGCCATAGTGATATTCAGCAATGAGGTATGTAAGCACTTTATCTAGGATGAGTTTGTGAACTTAATTATCAGACCTTGTATTTGTTAGAATATTTATTTTTTAAAATAATTTTGCTGAGTATAGAATTCTGTGTTTGGTACTTTTTTCTTAAAAAATTTTAAAATGTCATTCCATTGTCTTCTGGCTTCCATGGTTTCTTTCTTTCTGGGAAGCTTTAGTGTCCTCTCTTTGTCTTGCGTTTTTAGGAAATTTATTATGTAGTTCCTTTGTATTTATCTTGTTGGGCGTGCATAGAGATTTTTGAACTGATTTCTTTTTTTTTTTTTTTTTTTAGTTTTGGAAAATCTTACCCCATATGTCTACGATCATTGTTTTTGTATTCTCTCTTTTTCTTGGACTCAATCACACATATTAGATCTTTTGACTTTATCCCATAAGTTTATTTTCTGCACTTTTATCTTTTAATTTATTTTCTCTCCATTATAGATATTTTCTTTTTCTTTCTTTCTTTTCTTTTCTTTCTTTCTTTCTTTCTTTTTTTTTTTTGGTTGTAGCTGTCGTTGTTTGGCAGGTCCAGGCTGGATTCGAACCTGCTAGTTCAGGTGTATGTGGCTGGTGTCTTAGCAGCTTGAGCCACAGGTGTCAAGCCTATAGATATTTTCTATTGTTGTTTTCTAGTTGAGTAGTTCTCTCTCCTGCTATTAGATCCATCTATTGAATTTGTTGTTTCAATTACTGTGTTTTTAGTTCTAGAGTTATATTTGCATATATGTGTGTGTGTATGTGTAATGTCAGTTCTATGGTAAAATTCTTCATACTTTGCTTTTTTAAAATTTCAGGTTAATGTGAGGGTACAAACAACCAAGTTACAATATTTAAATTTGTTAGGTAGAATCCCTCTTATAGTTATGTCCTGCTCCCAAAAGCATACTTTGCTTTTGAAAACACATTATTTCATAATTATTTTAAGTTTGTTTTCTGATGACACCAATATTTGAATCACCCATTTATCTATTTTCTTTTATTGAGACAGGGTCTTATTCTGTCACCCAGGCTGGAGTGTAGTGGCACAGTTATAGCTCACTACTACAGACATATGCTACCACACCTGGATAATTTTTTTAAAGTATCAGACTAATATGAGGGTACATGCAAATAAGTTACATAATTTGCTTTTGTAAGGTTCAAGTACACATTGTGATTGTGTCCTTTACCTCAAGTACACCTGCCATTTGTTCCTACAATCTCATTATTAGATAGATATCTACCCAAAAGAAAAAAAGACATTTTACCATAAAGGCATTTATACTTGAATATTTGTACCAGCACAGTTCACAATTCCAAAGATGTGGAAATACCTGTCTAACTTAAAAAAAAAAAAATTTTTTTAAAGATGGAGTCTTGCAATGTTGTCCAGGCTGGTCTCAAACTCCTGGCTTTTGGCAATCCTCCCACATGGGCCTCCCAAAGTACTGGGATTACAGATGCAAGCCACCATGCTGGGCCTATCTATTTTTATTACCTGGCTTTTCTCTTGATTTTCAGACATTTATTCATGTTCCTTCATGTGCCAAGAGATTCATTTTAATTAGATGTAGCACACTGTGCATGAAAAATTGTAGATATTTCAACTAATGTTAACTTCATTGTGGCAGACAGACACAACACTGGAATATTACCTTGATCCAGTTGATGACAGATACTAACCTTTGTCATGGATGGATGATCTAATCCAGTTTGTTCTTACTGGTAAAATACTTACTCTTCAGAATTTCCCTTCTGAAATTGCTATTTAAAACCTTAAAAGGACCACTTCATTTTGTTGAGCCTGAATTTCATTCTCTGATTCCCTAGTGCATTAGCTGCTGAAGTCCTTTGTTAGCTCTTTAGCTTCTCAGATGTTGCTGTCTTCTCGGGTCCTGGGATTCTCACTTTAAGTATGCACACAATTTAGTAATTAGCAAACAGTTAAAAGTGAGATTAATCTCAGAAGTTTTTGGTTTACTTCCCTCATCTCATTTGAGTTCTGTCTCCTTGGCAACACCAAACTTTAACTGTTTTCTCTCTGCAACCCAGAAAAATTTCCACAAGCCCTTGACAACTATCTTCTGCTAGCCTTCTGTTCCCAGTGCAGTGAGCTAGCAAATGTCCTAAAGGAAAAGTCACAGGTGAATATGGGGCTCACCTGAATGTATCACCAAACTCTCTAAAATTTGGGCCCCTGAAATTCTGCCTGACTTGTTGTTCTCCAATACCTTTGACCAAATTCTTTTGGTATCCACTAGCTTTAATCATGGTTCTTGGCAGGAAGGTTATCCCAAGAAAAGTTGTCCTTTTGTGGCTAGAACCTAAAGTCCTTTGAATTATGTTTTGTGATATTTTCCTTCTTGATATTTCATACCATCAATATGGGACTCAGAAGTGACCATTTTCTTTTTCATTTCATCCACTGATTTTTTAAAAAGTAAAAAAAAAACAAACATGTTTTTTATTTCCACAAAATCTTATTTTGAGCTATGTTTGACTACCACTAGATGCTACTTTTTTTTTTTAATGCTGTTACCTGTGTCCTTTAGTAATTCTGTTTCAGTATTGTAGTTCCTCTCTGGCAAGTCGTCTGCCTCCTGCAGCAATACCAGAATGAAGCCACATTGCTTACAGTTGTTTTTATTTCTTTCAGATTGAAATACCAGATTCTTATAGTTTCTGTGGCAAGGAGGATTTAGCTCTCCCACAGATCCTCCCTGGACCATTCCCTGTGGCTTTTATTATCCTTCCTCCGGGATGGGGTGAGTTCCAATATTTTTAGGGAGCAAACATATCTCCAGGATATAAGAAGCTCTGGTTCTCAGTACCAGTTTCTCCTTACAGGAATTTCTCGGACCCTGGTTCTGTCTGGAAGAAAGCACAATTCTGCGCAAGCTCCTTCTTCAGAACTCCAAGGTGTCTGACCAGTCCCCCACACTCTTTAGCCCCCACCTGTCCACTTAGCCCTGTTGCTACTCCCATACGGGAGAGGCAAGAGGCATCTGGAGTTGGGTTGTGAGACACTGGGCAGCAGGGATGTATCTTTCTGCGACATCTTTCCAGAATCCCTATTAACTATTTTTCCACCTCTGAATGTAAGGGGCATCCACAAAAAACTAGGTCAAGGCCATTGGTGCATAGAAAATCCTGTAAGCTGAGAGTCTAAACACTATTGAACATTGCTTAGGTGAAAGCATCAAAAAAATCAATCTGTCATCATTAGCAAACAAGCTAAAATATACTTCAATGAAATAAAAATTTGGCTTAAAATTTGGAATATTTTGACTTTGGCAAATATGCTTTAATTTGGCTCTGAGTGTTCATCAAAGAAAAGTAAATAAAATTTCATTAAAATTTGGAATGTGTCAGTATCAATTTCAGCACTTTCCAAACTGGCTTTAACTGGGAGGTTAATGAGGGTGCTAAATAGTCTGTTTAACTCTTAAACAATGTTAAATAGGTTTTGGTTTTACTGCTGGACTTTTCAATGCTGGTTTTAGTCTGGTGTGTGTTGTAAATCTCTAAGAAGGGGAAGTCAGTGGTTACAGATACCCTGCTGATCTCTGGGTAAATGCTGCTCTATTCTAGCATCTTGTGAAATAACAGATCAGATCATTACATTAATCATCAATAACATTCTCACTTGGCTGAATTATTATGTTTTAGCTTGGGTTCCCCACAAAGCAGATCTTATGAGTAGGTCTGAGTGGGAGGTAATATCAGGAAGTACTCCTAGGGACATTGGAAAGTGAGATGGGGAAGGGAAAACAGCCAACATTTGGATGACACCACCTAGGAACCCCTAAAAGAGGGTACAGATAGAACATCCTACTTGAGCAGTAAAGAAGCTGAGGAATTTATTGGCTAACTCCTGGGCCTCTGCTCTGAGGGTAACATGGAGAGAACAGTGAGTTCCAAGGGGATATGGGGTGGGTATCAACAGTATCTGCTACATGTTGTAAACAGTGTTGCAAAATGTCACGCATTTACATTGTATATTTCTGGCTGTTTCCCTTTTGTCCCTTGTAGCACTGCTTCTTGAAATCATAACCAACTTCACATTCCATGTCAAATACTACTACTTCCCCCAGAAATTCTTCCTTGATCTTCTCAGCTATAAATGACACCACGCATTCTGTTTGCCATCATGGCATTTATTTTAAACCTTTACTTGATGAATTTTGCACTTCTTATGGGCAACTTCCTACTATTGAATTAAAATTAATAAGTAAATTCTATCTCTTCTACCAAGACACTTTACCCTTGAAGAGATGCCTATATCTCATTCATCATTCTAGACTTTTAGCACTTAGCACAGTGGCTCGTATAGGACAGGAGCCCAATCACTGTTGAATGACTGACTGAAGGTCTTCAAATTCTAGAACAGAAACAATGTTAGCACAGTATGAATTAAAGCATGGAGAATTCAGTCGTTACTTCTACAAGTAAGAAGATGACTTGAACCACTTATTTTTGGAATAGTCATTCTTATTTGTTGGATGAAGTTTGTATCTGGACAGCCAAACACTTAAAAAATTGCCGAGAGGGGCTGGGAAATTTCATCATTCCATCTGGACTGAAAGACACATGAATGGGTGGGTCTGTTCTGAAGGCATGCTTAGAAGTAGTTGAGAATGTCCTTGGGAATTTTCTGACTTTATTCAGACAGATGTTTTCTTTAACTAGTATTGGCCTTTGTTTAGACAAATCTAAAAGGCAGGAAAGTTCCATTTTACCTTTTTAAAAAATAGAATAAGTTATGTTTTTTCTCACACTATAATGAATGTTTATAGTCATTTTTATGTATTAAATGCTATTAATCAAGAGAAGTAATTTGAGTTAAGCTATTGCCCTAAATAAGTAAAAAATGGGAGCATAATTGGAAATGGCTTCCCCTCGCCTATTTTTGGACTGTTCTACTTAATATTTGGCAGATGGAGTATGAATAGAAATGCTTAAGTTGGAATGCTTTATGAGGTTTTAAACTGTTGTTAATTAGTCGTGAAATAATTTTAATTACTTAAAAATTCCATTATGACAGTGTTTTAAATGTGTGCCACATATTGGAAAACTATTACAGACTATTGTTTTGTAAATCTTCTTACTTATACTTGTGTTGATTGGAAGAAAAATAAGGTGAATATATTCAATATATTTATAGAGAAGAGATTTGACAGGGTAGAGAAAAACTGTTTACCTCAAATTGGGCTATAAAAATCTTGAAGTCTTTGGGATTTTATCAGTAATTCAAAGCAATTACTTTTTTAAAAAATGGAAAAAATAGTGTGAACAAAAGAGGAAGATCAATTGAATCTAAGCCTTTGCTTCTAAACTTTTCTTTTTACTTTTTTCATTCTTTTTTTTTTTTTTTGCAGTTTTTGCCTGGGGTCGGGTTTGAATCCACCACCTCCAGTATGTGGGGCCGGCACCCCACTGCTTTGAGCCACAGGCACTTTTTCCATTCTTTTTCTAGCTGTTTACACTTTCACCTCCAGACTAGAAGAAGGAGATAACAGTCTTGACCATCAAAGTAGCCTCTTTCAGTTTTTTCCCCATTTTATTAAAGTACAATTGACAAATAAAAATTGTCAAGGTGTACAACATGATGTTTTGATATATGTATACATCATGAAATGAGTATCCTGATCAAACTAATAACTTCATCACCTCACATAATTACCTTTTTTGTTGTGAGACTATTATATTTTTTTCTTTTTTGATATAGAGTCTCACTATGTCACCCTCAGTAGAGTGTAGTGACATCACAGCTCACAGTAACCTCAAACTCTTGGGCTTAAGCAATTCTCTTGCCTCAGCCTCCCAAGTAGCTGGGACTACAGGTGCCCGCCACAATGCCTGGCGATTTCTTTGTTGCAGTTGTCATTATTGTTTAGCAGGCCCTGGGCCAGGTTCGAACCCACCAGCCCCAGGGTATGTGGTTGGCACCCTAAACACTGAACTACAGACACCAAGCCTAGTGAGACTATTTAACTACAAAGTATACAATACATTATTAGTAACTGTAGTCACTCTGCTATGTATTAGGTTTCCAGAACTTATTCATTTTATAACTGTAAGTTTGTACCCTTTGACCAACATTTCCCCATTTTCCCCACTTCTGACTTATGCTAACAGCCTTCTTTTTTCTGTTTCTAAGAGTTCAACTTTTAAAAATTTGACATATAGGTGATATTATGCAGTACTTGTCTTTCTCCAATGGGCTTATTTCACTTAGCATGAGATCCTCTGGGTTCATCTCCCTTGTCAAAAATGGCAAGATTTCCTCCTTTCTTATGGATAATAAACTAGTTTCTTTTTAATAGCTCTGGGAAAATTTGCAGAGAAAGGATGATGTTACACATAAGGTACTGAGGAGTACAGAGATTTATTCCTTTGTTCATTCCATCACTTAAATATTTGTTGAGCGAATCAAGGGATCTACAATCTAGTAAGAGACAAAATGTTATGTAGTCAAATGACTTATAAATTATAGACTATGTAAGTACTTGAAGACAGGTTAGAAAATGTTAAGAAACACAAGAGAGAGTATAAACTTATAGTTTGGTGGTAGAATATGGAAAGACTTCTTTAAAGAGGTAGCATTTGAATCTTATTCTGAAGAATGGTTAGAATAACTTTATTTATTTTTTTTTGAGATGGAGCCTCAAGCTATCCCCCTGGGTAGAGTGCCATGGCATCACCCTCACAGCAACCTCCAACTCCTGGGCTCAAGCGAGTCTCCTGCCTCAGCCTCCCAAGTAGCTGGGCTACAGGCGCCCGCCACA
>CAUYTI010155288.1:0-13970 GCA_963575145.1 Galago senegalensis | reverse complement strand
GGACCTGCCAAACAACAATGACGGCTGCAACCAAAAAATAGCCGGGCGTTGTGGCGGGCGCCTGTGGTCCCAGCTACTTGGGAGGCAGAGGCAGGAGACTCGCTTAAGCCCAGGAGTTGGAGGTTGCTGTGAGCTGTAATGCCACGGCACTCTACCCAGGGTGACAGCTTGAGGCTCTGTCTCAAAAAAAAAAAGAATATATAAACTTCTGTACATTAAAAATTGTTTGAGTAAATTGATGGACTTCATGTTTTCTGAATAGTTATCCATTTAAACAATTTTCTTTAAAATGCCTTCCTCCAAAACAATTACTGTACTATTACTTGGGCAGTGCCTGTGGCTCAAAGGAGTAGGTGCCAGCCCCATATGCTGGAGGTGGTGAGTTCAAACCCAGCCCTGGCCAGAAACTGCAAAAAATAAGATAAAATAAAATAAAATACTGTAACACCGTAATACAATAATAACAATTACTGGTATTCAATAACAATGTTTGTTTATACCATGTTTATAAAGGTACCTAAACAAGGTATAAGAAGGCACAAACAGTATAAATTAATAATTAATTTTTAATTTTATCAATCAAATGGTTTCTTTCATTTGTTCCCTTGAAAAGCAGAAACAGAGGTGCCTCTCAGGTCACGGCCCACAGTTATTTCAGTGAACCAGCTCACCCAGTCACAGCGGTCTCTTCACCTCTACACAGCAGACACTAAAATAATTCACATTCCAAAATAAGATGGAAAGGTACTTGGTTTGGGTGAATAATTGAATCTCACTTGGCTGGTACATTTATACCTTGTTTATAAAGGTACTAGACAGAACATTTTGGATTATCTGCCCAGCAAATATTTTTCACAGAATTCTTTCTGCTCACTAGTTTGGGGATATAATAAATTTATGTGTTTACTCCGTGTGATGGCAGTAAGCAGCAGAGTGAGAGAGAGTGTGTTGCTACAGGGATAGTGTGATGTCTACACGGAGTTCAAAAACACAGCGGCCCTTTCGCCTCAGCACTGATGCCGAGAAAACCTTAGCCTCCGCCTGGGAACTGTCCCTTTCTGCCTATTTAGCCACCATCTTTTCTTAAAATGGGTCACTTCCTGACACATCACTTAGTTTCCTCAATATCTTTCTGCATTCTGTGGGATGTAGCATTCGCTTTGTTATCCCTCAAAGTTCTATTTTAGAATAAGTAAAGGAGTAATCTCTTTTTTCCTTCCTAACAACCCCGTGGCCCTGTGCACTGTGTGTGCCTCCTGTTGGTCTGACGTTGCCCTTTCCTCCTCATTCGACTCTTCATTTTGCTCCTGTCATTCTCACTTCCCATCCCACCTCATGGACACCAAAGGCCACGTGCATGTCCCCCTCCATATCTGTACCTATTCCTTTTTGAATCATGGAATGAAATTTGCACGTCCTTTATTTCTTATCTTGATTATTTCTACTATTGCAAAAGCATAGAGTGTGGAGACAGGCAGACCTGGCTCAGACGTCCCGTTTTGCCACTTAGAGGTACACAGGGGTGAACTTAGCTGAGAGCACTAACTTACTTAGCTCAGTTTTCTTATCATTAAAATGAATATTTTCCTAGCAGTTAAGAAGAAATATTTATTTGTTTGTTGTTTTAATTGTTTGCGTTTTATTGACGGTACAAAGAATTAGGTTACACTGATTGCATTTGTTAGGTGAAGTCCCACTTATAATTGTGTCCTGCCCCCAAGAGGTGTGTCACACACCATGACCCCCGCATCTGTCCCCTCTCCTCCCTCCCCTCTCCCTGCTCCAAGAGGAAATATTTGATTGCCAAATTTCTAATTGGGTGTGAGGTAGCAAACAAATGCACAAACAATTAGCACTTTATGACTCACATAAAATCTCATTGGTTTTACCAGATCGCCCCTGACTTGCACATTACATTCAATTATTCTTGTCAACTTCTAACTGGGTTTATATTCTTAAACATTTATTGAATGCGCACACATACACACAGATACACTTTTCTTGGTTGAAAGTCTTCCTACCCTAACTTTGCAGCTCCTTAATGGATGTGCTGAAATAATGGATTCGTTTAAAATTTCTTTTTTCTTTGCAAAAACAATGCAAACCAAGGCCGGGTGCAGTGTCTACACCTGTAATCTTAGCACTCTGGGGAGGTTGAGGCAGGTGGATTATTGAGCTCAGGAGTTTGAGACCAGCCTGAGCAAGAGAGAAACTCTGTCTTTAAAAAAAAAAAAAACAAAAAACAGCCAGGAATTGTTTGTTGCAGGTGTCTATAGTCCCAGCTACCTGGGAAGCTGAGGCAAGAGGATCACTTAAGCCCCAGAGTATGAGGTCGCTGTGAGCTGTGATGCCAGGGAGGACAAAGTGAGACTCTGTCTCAAAACAAAACAAAACAGAAACAAACCGCCCAAACAAGTAGTACACAAAGTCCTGTAATTACAAGAAAAATCTCTTGTCTTTCTTATTTCATTTCTTCCTAACTCCCTAACCTCAGTCCTACTCCCTAGAGGAAAATTTGTCTAAAGAAATATTGTAATTCTCATATCTCATCATCCATAATTTTATTTATTTTTCTTTATTTGCTCTGTTTATTTCTTTTTTAATTTTATGACTACATAATAGTTGTACATATTTACAATGTATGTGTGATATTTTGATATAAGTATACAACGTGTAATAATCAAATCAGAAAAACTGGGACACCCATCACCTCAAGCATTTATCATTTTTTTGTGTTGAGAACATTCCAAATCTTTTCCTCTAGCTATTTTGAAATATAAAATAAATTATTATTAGGTAGTAGCGCTACTGTGTTACAGAATACTAGAACTTTTTCCTTCTATGTAATTGCATTTTGGGGCCCATTAACCAACCCTCTTCATGTCCTCCCCACCCCGCCTACTACGTAACCAACATTCTATTCACTATTTCCATGAGATCAATTGTTTTAGCTCCCACATATGAGAGAGAACACACAATACTTATCTTGCTGTGCTGCCTTAATTTACCTAATAAAATAGCCTTCACTCAGTTCTATCCACGTTGCTGCAAATGACAAAATTTCATTCCTTTCTATAGCTAAATCCTATTTTATGGTGTAAATATACCACATTTTCATAATCCACTCATCTCCTGTTGTTCATCTCAGGCTGATTCCTCACTTTGGTTATTGTCATCATTCTCAGTGCAGACTGGGAATTTCCCAAGCTGCTTATTGATTTCTCTTCTCTTTTTCTGTCTCAGTATATCAAAAGTAAAGTCCAGATATAGTGTTATTTCATCAATTTATACATCACTTTGTATTAAAAATTAAGCACAAATTTCTTAAAAAGTGTGGACATTTTTATGTAATAGAATGCCTTTATCTTACCTCACAAATTAATTTTTTTTTTTGAGACATTCTCACTATGCTGCCCTCGGTAGAGTGCTGTGGTGTCACAGCTTACAGCGAACTCAAACTCTTGGGCTTAAGCAGCAATTCTCTTGCCTCAGCCTCCCAAGTAGCTGGGACTACGGGCACTCACCACAACGCCCAGCTATTCTTTTCTTGTTGCAGTTGTCATTGTTGTTTAGTTGGCCTGAGCTGGGTTTGAACCCACCACCCTCAGTGCATGTGGCTGGTACCATATCCACTGTGTCACGGGCACCAAGCCACAAATTAATTTCTTGATTTTATTTAATATCCAGCCCATATTCATATTTTCCATTTTATCTCAAAATGATTTTTTTCCCAAAAGTCTGAGTCTGAAACTAAACAAGGTCCACATGTTACATTTAGTTGTTTTGTGTCTTCAGTGTCACTGTAAAGTGGTTCCCAGGGGACGTGAATTTGCCTCAGAAAACAGAACTGTTTTAGACTAATTTCCCACATTCTTCCAACATCTCTGTACTTCTATTTCTTTGCATGTCAGCTGAAGCCATAACTTACTGCTGTGATAGATATAAATGCATCTCCTCTTTCTACCCACTCTCCCCTCCTCAGCCCTTGCCAACACAGTACTTCACCTTTTTAAGACATATATTGATAACCTACATACCGGTAAGTAATATACTTAATTTGTTATTGTACCTCTCTAGAAAATAACTCTTAACTTCCCACTCTGAAGAATCATCTTAGTGCTCCTAGGTTTGCCTCGGTATTTCTCACTCCGACCTCTCAGATTCTGCTCTCTGATTTCCTTTGTTTATACTGTCAAGGTTAACAACGTACACGCTCTCTTCAGGAGTTATCACTAGGTCTTCTTTGCCTTCTCTTACAAACTCATCTACAGACTGAGCCTAAATGTCAAAAATAAATAAGTCACATTTACATTATTATGAAAACGGAGTTTCGTGACTGTGGTGACAAATCGCACAGGATGACTGGATGTTCCTTTCCATACATCTGGGAGTCTTTCATTGCCTTGCCTTTCAACTCCTGGCCTGTCCCTGGTCACCATCTGTTAAATGTGAGGCAGTTAAGATCTCTGAGTTGACACCCTCACGTGAATGTTTATAGCAGTACAATTCACAATCACAAATCATGGAAACCACCCAAGTCCCACCAATACATGAATGGATTAATAACATGTGGTATTTGCACACCATGGAGTACTACTCAACCATAAAAAATGGCAATTTCATATCTTTTGTGACAATGTGGAGTAAACTGGAAATGATTCTTCTAAAGAGAAACCTTGCAAAAATGAAGAAAGGAACACATGCGCTTAGTACCAAATTGGAACTAATCAATCAACACTTAAGAGCACACATCAAAGTAAATCTCAAGGAAAATCACCACGGACACAGGGGAGCAGAGGAGATGGGTCAGTTCGCAGCGACTAGGTACAGCTGTGACCAAATCTGCACAAAAACAAACTATGTAAACAAAACATGTGTACCCCTTACACTCTAAATTTTTTCAAGTTCTTTCTTAAGATCTGCTTCTTCCTGGGTTCTCCATCCCAGACCACCTGGTCCTACCACAGGGTCTCAATCCTCCCGGTGGAAGAAGAAGTCATCCTCAGACTTCACACAACTGTTTTCGCCCTGTGTTCTGGACTCCATCCCTTTTCCATTTTTTTTTTTTCCTTTCAATGACTTTTCCAAGAAAGGTATTTGGAGCATAAATTTTCTGTGTTCAAGCACATCTGAAAATATCTTCATTACACTTTCATACTTGATTGAAGCACTCTAGGCACCAAAAGAAATATAGGGGAAAGATTTTCCTAGATCCATGAAATAATCATTAGTAAGCTATCAGGCATTCAATATTGTTGCTGAAAATTCTGCAGCTATTTTGAATCTTATTACTTGTAGGTAACTTATTTTTTTCCTGAAGATTTTAGCATGTACTCTTTATTTTTCAGATTCTTTTTTTTTTTTTGAGACAGTTTCACTATGTGGCCCTTGGTAGAGTGCCTTGGCATCACAGCTCACAGCAACCTCAAACTCTTGAGCTTAGACAATTCTCTTGCCTCAGCCTCCTGAGTAGCTGGGACTACAGGCACCCACCACAATGCCTAGCTATTTTTGTTGCTGTTGTCATTGTTATTTAGCAGACCCAGGCTGGATTTGAACCCACCAGCCTCGGTGTATGTGGTTGGCACCATAACCACTGTGCTATGGGAAGAGAACCTATTTTTCAGATCCTAATTGATCTCTCATTGTACTATCATTGTGTTGGACACTCGGTGGTCATCATAATCTCCAGAATCATGACCTTAATATCTGAGTAATCTTCTTTATGAGCTTATTTTTTTTCATATTAATTTCTTCTTTTTTTTCCCCTCTAAAAACATTCTTAATCAGATGTTGAAACTCCCAAATTGATTCTGATTCCTCTTTTGTCTAATGGTTTCTCTTTCTGATTCTGTTCTACTTTGTCTATCTTTGACATTCTATTTTAATACTTTATTTTTTAAATATCTGAATTGATTTTTTTTAGCTTCCATAGTCGCTCTCGTTTCATTTTCATGCTGTCCTATTCTTTTTTATACTACACTAATTTTTATGAAAACACTAATTAGAACATTTAGTTGTATATGCTATTCATGAAATATCTTTTTCCTCTATTTTTTTCAAATTTCCTGTATTTTCCACAATTTTTCTGTTTTTCTTTCAGTCAGATGTCACAAGCTTTCCTCAAAAATCTAGTATCACTTGTCATTTGGAAAGATTTTAAGATTAGGAAATAAAAAATTGACTGCAACTCAGTGAAAAATGGTGAGGACTTGTCAATTAACAGACTTTATGTTAAGCTGTCGGTCAGCTGGGAGGCTTCTGGCTGCAGTAGAACATAAGGTAGCTTATACAGTACAGAATATTTATAGCTTTAAAGGTACGCTCCTCCAGGTTTCTTAAGTTCAGTGATGCTGCTGAGGGCATAGGCGCATTTTTCCCTGTCGTCTTTGCCATGCTTGATAAATTGGCTTCGGCCTTAGCCTTGTCATGTAATCACAAATGGCTATAGGAATTTCTGGGCAGACACAATAAATGTGCAGGAAATAGCATGTTTTCTTCTGGGACTCTTTATATTAGCGACCAAAATCTGCCCCAGAACTTTCTTAAGACTTCTTCAAATCCACTTGCTCAGGATGGAGCCAAATTTCCTGCCTAAGATCTGAGGGAATCTTCAAAAGTGAGGCCTTGGCATTTTAGCTACACTTTTCCAGTAATGAAAAGCCTTGGCGGTGACATGGGAATCACTTGGCTAGCGACCGACAGTGATGCGTGTGGATGGTGCGCAGGAAGCTGCAGGCATTTTCACTGCATGAGCGTTCATGGAGTTGGGCCAAGTTTGTTGATTTTCTTCTTGGCTTTGTTTTCTGTCAACACACGAGGCTCTACCAACAGACCAGATTCTCCTGAGGACTAATCCCACTGTTTTTGTCGAATGTGAAGTTATGTTGTCTTACTAGCTGAATACCATTTTATTAGACTTTCGGGAAGGAGAGGAGATTAACATATGGATTCAGTCTATCATCTTCACTTCCAAGTTTAGAATTTAATTTTAACAGGAGTTTGATTACTTACCTAACATCCACAGTTAAGGAGGAGATGATGGGTTCATTACAGTTTGCTACTTTCCCACAAACAACATCACTTAGAAATTTCCTCAGAAAACTTAATAAAGATCTAAAGAAGCCTTTCTTACCTGAGTCCCACATCCCTACATTTTTTAAAATATCACTGCTGAAAAAATAAATCTCTCCTCTGTCATTTTCTGTATGTGTAATCCTACCTTCTTCCTCCCATTTCTTTCTATAGGAAACCACTTATATTTGAATTCGTAACCCCAAGGAAATCCCTTCTACTAATCCCAAGTCGACTTTTTTCCTAAAATAGTGGCTTTCTATTTTGTTTTCCAGTTATATTCCAGATTTTCCTTTACAATGGGATAGATTATTTGACAAATTCCAAGCCATTTTAAATACTCTGTCTAAAAATCAGTTTATGTATTTTGAACCTCAGTTTTACAATATACAGGTTTAAAAAATGAGAAGTTTAATATGAAAAAATGACAGATCATTTTATTCTGATAAAGGATATCAGACTGAAAGCTGAAGTCAGACTGAAAGCTCTGACTTCAGCATGACAGAATTCATCCACGTAACCAGACGCATTAGTGTCCCCCACATTTGGAAATTAAACAATAGAAAGGAAAGAAATATTTACTTACTGAAAGAAAAGAAAATCATTCTTTTTTTATCCTAAAACTCATGGCAAGCAGTTAACTGATCAAAATGCATATTTCATATTTGAATACTAGAAATATACCTATCAATTTCTATACTTATTTCAGCAATATTACTGATAATTAAAATGAGGAAAGACCAGATACTGAAAAGCCTTTTAAGCCGAGAAAATATGAGAGTCAGGTTAATAGTTCTTAACTTTTTTTTACTATGCTCATGAAATAAGCTATTAGCATTTTCTCTAAAAAGATATGTTAAAATGAGTCTTAGATTGACATGAAAATTGAGCAGAAAGTAGAGTTCACATATACCTGCTTTAAAGATTAAAAAATAAATAAATCCTTTCATCTGTACTTTCTTTAAATATTGAATCATGTTTTTTTTCTTTTCATAATTTATAGGGTCCCCTAATTCCAAATGGACTACAAAATACATCATACTATAATAATCAGATAAATATTAGAAGCATTGCTGGTACCATCAGTGGGTGGCTGATTATGAACCTGAAATGTATTGTAGCAATCAGAGACACAGCTGAGTTGATTTTCCAAGGTGTTTGGAAAGGAAGTTTAAACTAAAAAAGTCTTAGCAAAGGTTTTCGTCAATAGTATTACACATCAGCTCCTGCATCTGTTCTCCAGCTTTTGTGATCACTTCTGACATTCAAGTCAGCAGTTCTCAACAAATACCACTAAGGGAAAATCAACAGAAGACCTGTAATGCATTTAAGAATCACTCAATTTCTTTTGTCAGCTAAGTAAAATAAAAATATATCTAGGTATTAAATTTTTTTGAAAGTTTATAGTATTCATAGTCACCCCAAACTGGAAATAACCAAATGTCCCTCAGCTGGGAATAGACACACTACCTGTAATACACGCATGAAAAAGGAGCAGATTTCTGATGTATGAACATAGTTGGGTCTCAAATACATCACGCTGAGTTAGAGGGCAGACTCAGGAGGTTATAGCTGTGTGAGTCCAGGTATATGAGCACCACAAAAACAAAATTATAAGGATGATAAACAGATCACTGGTTACCCAGGGCTAGGGGTCTGGAGAGGGGCTCATTACAAAGCTAAGTAAGCAAAGGATATTAGAAAACTTGAAGAAAGAGACTTACAAGTCCCATTTTAATAAGGTTTTACATTAAAATTCATCTTTTTAAAGGACATAGATCTGCAAGATTTGACAAACACATATAGTAAAATGTTTTTTAATACTATATTGAGTAACTTTTGAAAAGCTTGGTTATTGCAGATAAAATAAGTAAGAAAAACTTTATCAGTTAACAATAATTTCTTTTAGTATAAATTGGTTCATTATGGAGGTAACTACTGGACTGGATAATGTTGTTTCCAACATTCTTCACACATTTTCTAGGGCTTTTATTAGCCTGAAAGGTTTAAAACCTGCACTTCATTAGTTTACACCGTTTTGGCTTCATGGAATGATAAACTCATCCTTTTAATATACAAGTCAAGTGCTAGTTTATACTCATGACTCTAAACTATTACCTTGATTTATCAGTGTACTGTTTTGGCTTTTTTTTTTTTTTTTTTTTTTTAGAGACAGAGTCTCACTTTATCACCCTTGGTAGACTGCCATGGCATCATAGCTCACAGCAACCTCCAGCTCTTGGGCTTAGGCAATTCTTTTGCCTCACCCTCCTGAGTAGCTGGGATTACAGGTGTCCACTATAACACCTGGCTATTTTTTGTTGCAATTTGGCTAGGGCCAGGCTTGAACCCTCCACCCTCAGTTTATGGGGCCGGTGCCCCACTCACTGAGCCACAGGCACTGCTCCAGTGTGCTGTTTTTTTAGCCTGCAAAGCCTAAAGTATTTATTATCTGGTCCTTTATAGAAGAAAAAAAAAGTGGCTGAACTGTTAGGGAGACAGCCATGGTTCCGACTCTGCTGAGGCTTTGCCTTCTAGCAGAGAAGATGGATGTTAACTTCCTGCTGTCATTAGTGTCCTGAAGAAACCTCTTGATAGAATACAGGATGGGGCCACTTTTGAGAGGGTGCTCAGGGAACATCTTCAGAAGATATGGAATTTGGGGGAGATGATGGCTGCGAAGGAGCCCACCAGCCTAGAACTGGAGAAGAGGTTTCCAGACAGAGGGATGAGAATATGTCAAGGCTTCCTGGTGGGAAAGAGCTCATCTCTTCAAAGAAGGAAGAAGAGGTCACTGTGGGTACTGCGTGGAATGAATCAGTTACCTTTAGTAAACATTCGTCTCTCTAGTTCATTAATGAATTAATAAACACATATTTTCTATTGAAGATTCTTCCACCCACCAGTTCATTCTAGCATATAATTTTTATCTTTGCAAAGCAAAATTTCTTCCTTTTAAAGTAATTATGAATATAAAACAAATAACAATGTTATATTTTAAAGAATACATCACTGTAAAACAGAGAACACACACCTATTTGTGACCATTGTAATAGGAATTCTCAATACCCATGTTAATTACAAATACTATGACCTGAATGGAAAATTCAAACAAAAACTCTGAAAGCTTTAGAGAAACTGTCCTTTACTATAAAAAAGGGTACTCCGTGTCTTCAAAATGGAGAATTTTCTCTTGATTATAATGTAATTTACACAGTTATTTCTTTTAAGAGAGACTGTCCAAATAATCCACAAAAAGAAAACCTGTTGTCTTAGGATAAGATCATGTCAATAGATGCAGAAAAAGCATTCAACAAAATCTAGCACCCTTTCATGAAACCCTCAACACACTAGGCATTAAAGGAACAAACCTCAAAATTATACAAGTCATGTGTGACAAACCCACAGCCAATATCATACCGGATTGGGAAAAGTTGAAATCATTGCCCTAAGAACTGGAACAAGACAAGGGTGTCCACTCTCATAGCAAAATGAGAAATAAAATATGGGAAGCCCAAGCCAGAACAATCAGGCAAGAGAAAGGGATAAAGGGCATTCAAATCAGAAAGGAGGATTTCAACTATCCCTGTTCACCTACTATATCATCTTGTATCTAGAAATCCCTAAAGACTCCACCAAAGATTCCAAAGAATCTTAGAATTGATGAATAAATTCAGCAAAGTCTCAAGTAATAAAATCTATGTACACAACCAGCAACTCCTCTATATACTGATAACAAACTAAGAGTCAAATCAAGAACTCAATGCCACTTACAATAGTTACAATGCAAATAAAATACTTAGGAATATACCATGTACTCATCCAAAGAAGTAAAAGATCTCTGCAAGGAGAACTATAAAGCACTGATAAAAGAAATTACAAATGATGCAAGCAAACAGAAAAACATCCCACGCCCATGGGTTGGAAGAACCAACATCATTAAAATGTCCATACTGGCCAAAGTGATTTTCAGATTCAACACAATTCCCATCCAAATACCAATGCCATTTTTCACAGATCTACAAAAAAGTTCACAATGAACCAAAAAAGAGCTTGAATAACCAAAGCTATCTAAGCAAATACAACAAATCTGGAGGCATCACACTAGCTGACTTCAAATCATACTACAAGGGAATAGTAGCAAAAGCAGCATGTAATTGGTGTAGAGGTAGACACGTAGACTAATGGAACAGAAAAGAGAGCCTGAAAATAAAATAGAATAGCAACAACCCACTGACTTGCAAGAAAGCAAACACAAATACACACTAGGGAAAGGACGCCCTCTTCAATAAATGGTGCTGGGAAAATTGGATAGTCACACGCAGAAAAATAAAACAGCATCTCCATTTCTCACCATATACAATAATTAAATTAAAATGGATTGAAGTCTTATAATGTAAGACCTGAAACCCCAAAATTTCTAGAAGAAAATGTAAGAAAATTCCTCTGGACATTGTCCTAAGCAAAGAATTTAAAACCCAAAGGCAAATATAGCTACAATAATAATAAATGAATGGGACTTAATTAAATTAAAAACTTTCTGGACAGCTAAGACAATAATCAACAGAGTGAGCAGACAACCTATGAAATTGGAGAAAATATTTGCAAACTACACATCTGACAAAAGACTAATATCCAGAGTCCATAAAAAACTCAAAAAAATCAGCCAGAAAAAAAAAATCAAACAACCCTTTTAAAAAGTGGGCAAAATATATAAACAGAGGTTTTTCAAAAGAAGATATGCAAATATGGAAAAAGGCTCAATATCTCTAATCATCAGGAAAATACAAATTAAAGCCAGCGTGAAATACCATCATATCAGTAACAGAATGGCCATTGTTAAGAGAAGTGAAAAATAAAAATAAAAGAAAATATATGTTGGAGAGGATGTTGTGAAAAAGGAACAATTATACACTGTAGGTGGAACTTTAAACTAATACAACCTGTATAAAAAACGGTAAAGAGATTCCTCTGACAGCAAAAAGTAGACCTCCCATTTGATCCAGCAATCTCACTACCATGTATGTTCCCAAAGGAAAAGAAGTTATTACAAAAAGACGCCTGCACTCTAATGTTTATCACAGCACAATTCACAATTGCACAGATGTGGAGTCAAGCTATGTACCTGTTTGTCAAGCTCATGTACCTGTTTATTGATGACTGCATGAATAATATACACACACACATATACACACACCTATACACACATGGAGTACTACTCAGCCATAAAAAGGAAGGAAATAATGTCATTTTCAGTGACTTGGGTGGAGCTAGAAAATATTATCTTAAGTATTTCAGAAATAGAAAAACAAACATATCTTCCCACTATTAGGAGGGAGCTAAATGATGGGTACACGTGGTCATAGATTAGTGTAAAGGATACTAGAAACCCCGCGGGGGATGGGTGGGTGGGTGGTGTGGGTGAAAGCTTACCTGTGGAGTACAAGGTACATTGTTCAGGTGATGGGCACCCTAAAAGCTTTGGCTTCAGCATTACAACTTACCCATTTAACAAAAATACTTGTATTCCCTTAATGTTTTAAAACAAATATTATTAAAAAATTAAAATGCAAGAATAATCATAGAAAATTCTGTTAAAATTATAATTCTTTTTTTTTTTAAGCTGCGTTTTTAGGGAAAAGAGAGTATTGGCACTGTTTTAGACAGAGTAACTGGAGAATTATGTTCCGTGGGTATTGCCCTAGTCACATTTAAGAAAAAGTGTGTCTATCATACCATTTGTAATGTTAACAGTGTGCTGATACATGCATTATATTATATATAAATAACATTAATATTTTTATTGTTCTTTTAAATTAATCTTAAATTGACAAAACTTATATATACAGTATATATGTACATTACTGAATGGCTAAATTGAGCCATAATACCATAGGTATTATGTCACGTACTTAACATGTTTTTCTGATGAGAGCACTTAAAATCTACTCTCTTAGCAATTTCAAGAATACAGTACATTGTCTTTAATTATAGTCACCATACTAGCTTGTGCTGGGTGGAACCATGCAGCAGGTCCTCGGGCCCTCGTGCTGCCAACCATGGGCGAGCTCCCGGCACATGGGGTCCTCCTGCTGTTGGGTTACATCAGCAAAAGGGGGGCAGACCAAGCCATTCTGGTCCTGATCATTGGTATTCTAGTGTTCCTTCCTGGATTTTTCCATCTGCCCATTTGCTTACTATGCATCCAAAGTCTACCGGGTTACTCCTACTATGACATTCTAGACGTCGATGACTAACACCCACCTACCTCAGCCCTGAGAAGAGGAGCCACAGTGGAACTGCCCCTAAATTGGAGATACTGAGCAGAAACTACGGTAAGGGCTAAGGGTTTCTGAAGTTTGTTATGTTTAATAAAACAATGGCCAGATTTTATGGGTCAATCCCAAAGATGTTAACTGAGCTTATTAAGTAGCTAACTAGGATATGCTGTTTTTCATCTTCTGGCCCTGGCAAAAACTCCCAGCAAGTTTTCCCACAGGAATATGTATCCTATCTGGGAAGATGGAGGTTATACTGTAGGAAAGTACGGCTACAACCACTGCTTTAGAGTTGAATGTTTCCTTGAAATAGTCTTCATTGCCAATTTGCTTTTGTAGCAAATGGAAGAATGAAGTAAGTCTAATTTCTTATTGCTAAGTAATTTTTTTTTTGCTTTTTTTTTTGGCTGAGGCCAGGTTTGAACCCACCACCTTCAGTATATGGGGCCAGCGCCCTACTCCTTTAAGCCACAGGTACCGCCCCAGTAATTTATTTTGTAAATGTCTAAGTATCTTATCTGCTACCTTCATGTTCTAGTTGAAGAACGTGGTAAAATCAAGTATCTGTATTAGTATTATTATTATTATTATTATTATTATTATTATTTGCAGTTTTTG
>CAUYTI010155285.1:0-20618 GCA_963575145.1 Galago senegalensis | reverse complement strand
TAAAGGTGCAAAACTAGAAACATTATCTTTGAGCAGTGGGGTTACTATTTCTTTTTTGTTGTTGTTGTTGCAGCCGTCATTGTTGGTTTTTTTTTTTTTTTTTTGGCGGGTCCGGGCTGGATTTGAACCCGCCACCTTAGGCGTATGTGGCTGGCGCCTTAGCCACTTGAGCCATAGGCGCTGAGCCGGATTACTATTTCTTTAATTCGTTTTTATACCTGACAATATTATTTTCCACAAATGGGCATAGAAAGCCTCAATATTGAAAAAAAAACCCACACTAAGTGGAAATGTTAAATTCATAGAACATTCAGCCTCATAAATTGAGGTGGAGGAGTTCTTGATTCTTACTAAAACAAGCACTGGCAGTTCACATTTACTTTTTGTGGAGGCTCCAAGAAGCCAAGCTGGGTACCCACGGACATGTCCCAAATCCCTGGGCAACCTTTTTTTGCCTTTTCCTGTATGGGAAATGAAAAATGTACCCAATAGGGTAGCTTGGTATACTAAACCCCAATCCACGTGACAGTGAGGTGACCACAGGAATGTCCCTAACCTCTCCCTGCATCTCTCTTTCATCATCTGTAATGATGAAGAGCCACACCAGCTCTTACCTCATAGGTCATAAAAATAATCCTAGAAGGCTCTGTGATATATATTATAACCACTTTCTCTAACCTATTTTACGGCTGAGGGAATTATAACTGACAGAGATTAAGTAGTTTCCCTGAGGTCATGAGCAGAGTCAGAATTCAAACACGAGTTCCTGGCTTCAGAGATGGGACTCCCCTGCTCTGCCAGGGGCCCTCACCCAGATACCCATACTATTTGATCTGGAAAAGGCTATACCCGAGTGGGCTGCTGTGATAACAGCAACATGGCATATTATTCTGTTATGAATTCTGAAATGCTTTTGCGCTGATATATTTAGAACCTTCTGGGGAAGATGAGACTGAAAAAGATTGCTGATTAGATTCTGTTTTGATTTTTTTTTTTTTAGAAGGGAAAAGTGCCTGCCCCAGAAATCTAATTTCCTGCTGGCTTTAGGCTCTTAAGGAGGGTTCACAGGGAAGAGGTTCCAGGCAGACTGGGTTTGATGTGTCATTCCCAGATTTCTAGGTCTGTGACCTAAGTCAAATTGTTTCTCCTCTCAGAGCCTCAGTTTCCTTATCTGTAAGGGAAAAAGCAGTTTCTACAGCCCCTGAGGGTTGTCTCAGATGTTAAGTGGGATGGTATAGGCCAGGTTGCCATATCCCAGTGGCAGTGGTTAGAGCACTTGGGGTCATGAATTTGGATATCCGTGGGCCTAATTTAACCAGCCTGCAGGAAAAACTCAAATCAATGCTATTTCCCTTTATTGGTGCTATACTATTCTAGCTTCTGAGGGGTGTGCCTGAGTAGACCTGTGCTCAGCAGCCTGAGCTCCCACACACACTAAGCTTGCCCTCAGGATGAGCTGCGATCAGATGCCACTTTACCAGGTCACCCTAAGACTCCCTGGTACCTCTCTTGGTCTGCCTAGCAGAAATCTTCCTGGACTGAAGTGTCCAGTCCTCCTCTCTATGCTGGTTTCTCAGGAGCAAGATCACACAGCCACCTTTGGTCTCCACAACATTTCCAACTCTTCCCACCTACCTGCCTGGATCCAAACCCAACCAGGACTGAGGCGCTAGTCAAAAATGTCCCAGTGCTGGCAGCGCCTGGGGCTCAAAGGAGTAGAGCGCCGGCCCCACAGTTCAAACCCAGCCCCAGCCAAAAACTGCAAAAAAGAAAAAGAAAAAAAAGAAAAGAAAGAAAGAAAAAGTCCCAGTGCAGTGCCCAGGGAGAGGAGAGCAGTCTGGCTCTCTGCTCTGACAGATGGGGCAGTGGGCGTATGAGATTTCCCTAAGGACAGGCCATGGTGTAGGGCGGGGGACTGGGCTTATAGAACATGCAGAAAAGGGGCAGGGAGACATGGGGCAGAGAACCTGTCCCCTCATCCCCCAGAGAATTCAGGTACCAGGAAGAAAGAAGATGGAGGGATAACGCCTCCCAGAGAGGGTGACTGACTCTCCCGGTTTGCCTAAGACTGAGAGGTGGGTTCCAAGGACGCAGGCTTTTCTATACTAAAACTGAAACAGTTTTTAGACTTTGCCAGTAACGGGCTGTGTGCGCCTGGGCAAGTCCCTGGGCATTCACGGACTGCCTCTTAAGGGAACGCGACCAGTTTAGGTCCGAGAGAATCTCTGTTCTGCCACCTGGGCTTAGCCCCAGAAGCAGGTGGTCAGGAAGATCTGGGGATGGCCAGGGCTGATGGGGGAACCCAGAGCCTCAGGGTCCCTCCTACTACAGGTAGGGTTCTCCCGCCAAGCCCAGCTGCGGGTGGCAGGTCCCATCCCGGACTGGCAGTGTGGGGGCGGGGCGGCAGCAGCGCGCATGCCCGGCCCAGGCCGGCGCCAAGGCCGGGGTGGGCCGGAGGGCTCGTACCTGCAAGCCGTTGGGGTACACTTCACCCTCGGAGAGGGAGTCCACCAGCTCCTCCTCGTCCAGCGTGGCCCGCTTGTAGGTCGACATCTGCAAGGCCAAATGCAGAACGGACTCTCTCAGCGCCTCCATGGCTCTCGCGCCCGAATGGGGAAGCGGCCCCAGCCCCGGCGCGGCGTCTCCGCCACCCCGCCCCGCCCCGGCCGGGACACCCGAGACCGGCCCACGCACCGGCCCGAGGCGGGGAGAGGTGTCCCGCCCCCTGCCCGCTCCCCGCTGAAGCAGCTCCGCTCCTCACCCCCAGCGCCGACAGCACTGCGGCCACCAGGGGCAGAGGGCACACACTCCGCATACTGCGCCCTGGACACGGTCTCGCCCTGGTTCGGCGGCCGCTACCCGGGTCCCACCGCCACCGCCACCGCCACCTCCACCGCTCCTGCTGCTGCTGCCGCCGCCGCTGGGCAGGGCCCCGGGGGCTGGGCCGGGCTTCGCACCACCTTCGCGGGCGGGGCCTGATCGGACTCTCTCGGGATGACCCCCAAGGCCCGAGAGTCCCAGGGAGATGGGACCCCTTCCTTTCCCAGAGATCTGGAGAGCCCCCTCCAATTCCTTAGCAGGCAGTAAGGAGCCTCACAGCAACCCCTCCTTCTAGGAAACTTGGGGTCTCCAATGACAGATAACAAAAGTATCAGGAAGGTGTCCCCAATTTGGCCCAGAACAGTCAAGAGGGATACACCCCCACCCTTGGCCCTTGGGTGCGTTAAGGGGGAGATCGCCCCTATCGTCGCTAGAAAGATGTGACAAAAATGGGGGAACAAAAAAGGCAGGTATCCCACCTTGCCCTCCCCCGCCAACAGGGTGGCCTTCCCCCAACACATGAAGAACCATTGCTTTGGGGAGAGCCAGAAAGCCGGACCCTGACTTTTCTCTGCCACTTCCCATCTCAGGAGTCTGAGTCTCAAGCAGTTCCTCGCCCCCCCCCCCCCAGGCCGCTGAGGCCTCTCCTGTGACCCTGTGTGGGAAAGTATGGTCTCCTAGACCCTCACAGGAGACTGGGCCCCAGCACTCACTCTCCTATCTACTTCCCAACCCCAGAGAGGTCTAACCCAGCAGTTTCCCCATGGACCCTCCACTTCTAGTAAGGTGTGGAATCCCTGGATTGGGATGCATTGTTTAGCTTTCAAAAGTGTGTTTCTGTTCATTCGCAACTTTATTCTCATAATCACATATATGAATGAAGAGACTCAGAGAGGTGAGATGACTGCCCAACCAAGGTCGCAGAGACAGAGTGGCAGGTTTTGAAGGTCTCCTTTTGCAGCCCCCTCAGCTAGGGCTGCCTTTAAAAATGGAATTCTGATCTTGCCACTCCCTTGCTTAAAACTCCTGTGCCTTCCCTGGAATAAAATCCAAACCTTTCACCAGGCCCCCATGGCCCTGTCCATTCCTGACTCCCACCCCTCTCACCCAGGGGCCAAATTCTTTAGCTGTCACTCATTTCCCCAGTTTCTCCAACTTTCCCCTCCTCTCAAGACCTGTGTAGCTGCTGTTCCCTCTACCTAGAACATTCTTTCCCATCTCTTTTCCCATGCCAGCTGAGGCTTCAGGTCTCAGCTTAAATGCCACCTCTTCAGAGGTCCCGACCATCCTTAGTAGCCCCCCAAATTCTCTATGAGAGCACCCTAATTTGTTGTTGTCTTTACATCTTTATAGTCTGTCTCCCTCCCCTTCTCCTACATCTTCAACTTAGTCCTGGGATCTTGTCTGCCCTGTTCCATAGAGAATTGTGGGTGCTCAACAAACAGTTGTTAAAATGAATAGGAGAACAAGTGGAGGGGAAATGCTTTGAAGTTCTGAATTCTCCTGCGTCTAACTTTGTAATGCCTAAGGACAAAGGCAACACACCTAAGGGGCATTAGGCCTTGGGGAGGCAGGGTGCTGGGAAGAATTTTAATTCTAGAGTCTTCTGCCTCACTCCCACTAGATGGAGGAGTTCCCATTACCCACCCAGAGAGAGAAAGGACTTCTTCAGTGCTTCTTATCACTGGGTTACAGCTGGACTTCTAAAATAAGACGTTGGTTATACTAAGTGACAACAGAGGAAAAGACCCTTGAAAAAGAAATTCAATTCACTAATCATGTCCCCTAGGCAATGAGTTAGTGTTAGGGACCTGTTGGTTCCTTTACACCATCTCATTTTCAGCCTGTCACCCATCCCTTGGATGCAGGTATTACTCACCCCTTTGACAGATAATGAAACTGAGGCTCAAGGAAGTAACTCACCCAGGTGTGGTTACACAATGGCTCTTCTTCCTGCTCATTTCAGAGCTTCCCCCCTCTGGGAAGCTCTCCAGACTGCATTTAGTCCCCTGCCTGTGTCCCCAGACAGCCATCCTAGATGGGTGAACCCTGCCAGCAGGTGCTGGCTCTCATAGCCCCAGTAACTCAAGGGCCCAGTCTGGGGCTGGAACCTCTATATATACTTGAGTATAAGCGGGAGGCAAGGGAGAGAGGCTGTAAGCCCACCCCAGCTGCCCTAGTATTCACCCCTCTGCAGCCTGTCTGCGGACAGGTGATATAGAAAGTTCACATACCTCCTAAGCAGAAATCAGCGGAGATGGAGTGCTGTTTCTTTTTTGACACACAAAAGACGAGGGCCCCTTTCTGAAGCACCTGCCTTGAGCCTTGTAGCGAAAATGAACTCAGATGTGGGAGAGGCTTAGTTGGCTGTGCTTGGTGGGGTGACCACAGGCTGTGGTGAGTGACGTTCCAACAATCGCAGCAGCCCTATATTTGTACCTGCCCAGAAGCCTCCACCTAGGGCTTTCAGTTCACTATCTTGATGGATCTCATCAGCCACCTAAGAGCTTCAGCCTCAGTGGGTATCACTTCCATTTTATACAGGGCAGGGGCTGGACACACCAAACACCTTCTGTGTGGCACCTGACAAATATATCTCTGCTAACCCCTAGAGGTGAGAATCATCACCTCTGCTTTATGGATGTGACAGCTGAGGGTTAGAGAGCAGGCAGGACTTGGCTCCATGTCCATCCCATCTCTTCCTCACTATTGTCTGCCTGGAGAGTTAGAGAGCCAGGATGAGGATGTAAATCTTCCCCTGATGGATTCCAACCCCCACACACCCTGACTCCATTATGCTGCCTCCAGAGAGCCCAAGACACACAGCTAGTGAGTGGCAGGGCTGGGTCCTGGACTCTTGGTCCTGTGCTCTTGTGGAAGGTGGAACTGCTACTTTAGATGGGAGCCCCATGGAGTTTGGGTGCCCTGGGCAGCCTAAGGCTCTATGCTGGCTGAGTGGTCAGCACTTGTTCTCAAATTGCCTCATTTGTGGTTGTGGGTGCCACACCCGGGCCCAAGAGCTTCAGGGAAAGGGAAGAACCACCACCGCTTTGTGGGGGAGTTTCTGCTTTAGTTTGCTCAGTTCCTTCCCTGGCCCTGTGCCACCATGTAGGAGAAGTCTGGGTTGAATCTGAGTCTAGGTTCATGAGAAGGGCTTAGGGGAGACCAAGAATGGAGATGTGGGAACTACAATTTCCTGCGAGCTGTCCCCAGTGCCTATCCTCAGCTGTTCAGAGAAAGTGATGAAAGCCAGATGAAGGTGCAGAGGTGCCCAAGCTCTGGAAACCCCACCCTTGGAAATCCAAGGCCTAGTGTGAACAGAAACAAGAAATAAAAATGCTCATGTGTTTCTGACGACAAAAGCCTGGGGGCCTGGTGGCATGCAGGCATGATCCCATTTGCCCAGACTGCATTAGTCATTCGGATGGCTCTTGTGTTTGGATGGCTGAAGGCAGGGGATCTTTAAGGAATCTTGGAGTGTGTCAGAGGCAGGAAAGAGCAGCCCCATGAGTGGAATTTGAGGCCTGGGACTCAGCAGCCACACCCTCTAAATTGCTTGCACATTCTATTTCTAAGCCTCAACTCTTTGGGGATGCTGCCCTTTGTGGTCAAAATCACCATCAATTACTGCTTTTGTTGCTGATAATTGGCTGGGATCTATTTAAAACTATTAAATCCTGACATGTCATCTAAAACACACGTTATCTGTTAACTAAATATTTATATTTAACAGGCACAATAATACAGTGGGTAAAAGGGCTGGATCCAAACCTCAGTTCAGATCTCCACTCTGCCACTTCCCAGCTGTGTGACCTTGGGCAAGTGACTCAGCCTTCCTGTGCCTCAGTTATCTCATCTATAAAATGGGGATGAAAATAATAGTGCCTCCCTTATAGGACTGTTGTGATACTTAAAGGAGTTAATATAAACACACAGCAAGTACCCACTAAGTGTTAGCTGTTATTATTTGTATTGTCATAACTTATCCAATTTGAACCGTAAAGCCGTCAATTGATCCTCACTACCTAAGGAAAAAAAATCCAAACTTCTTAGCTTTGCATTTGAAGACTCCCTATCTGGCCAAAACCTACCTCCCCAGGCTCATCCTCTGCATGACCCCTGAGGTGAGTAGCCTGACTCTGTCTTATCCTGCAGGTGTGCACCACGCAACAGGAGCTTACCTAGTTCTTGATGCCTGGCAGGCCCTGGGCAGCCTTGAGTAGGCCATGGTTCCCACCCTTGTGGGGTCTGTGGCTAACATTCCCTCGGCCAAGACAGTGCCCACTACCGCAAACACTATGTATTCCTTTCCATCTTGGGCCTGCCTGCTCCTCCCTGAAGCTCTCCGCCCGGGTGTGCAGTGGCAAAGTACCTGCATTGCACTGGGGCCTTTGTCTAGGTGTCTTTATCCTCAGAGTGGAGAGCAATCATCTTATTACTCTGATTACCAACTTATTACCCATCTGATACTCATCCCCCTGATACAGAGCACAGAGCCTAGTTCCCAGATAACTGGTTACTTTATACCTCAGGTTTTTGCTAGGACATAGGCATCTGTGACTTCAACAAAGAAGAAATAACTTGATAACAATCAAGTTAAATTCAAACAGGACAACTCTGAGCAAAGACCAGGGTAGTACAAATATGGTCATCACTCCTACAGATGTGCCACTTGACATTTATTACTATTACATTATCCAATGTATTTCTCAGTGTCTTTTGTGTGATTAATTTCTTTTTAAATTTACCACAAAGTTCCTGAAGCATTAAACTGCTTCCTGACTTTTTTTATTTTTTAGATTCACCAAACATTATCAGTGAAGGCCAGCAATTCTGGAGGGCTTATTTTTTTTTTTCCAGACAGAATCTCACTCTGGTGCCCTGAGCAGAGTGCTATGGCATCATAGCTCACGGCAACCTCAAGCTCTTGAGCTCAAGTGAACCTCTTGCTTAGTTTTTGTATTTTTAGCAGAGACAGGGTCTTGCTATTGCTTAGGCTGGTCTTGAACTCCTGAGCATAAGCAATCTACCTGCCTCAGCCTCCTGGAGTGCTAGGAGCATATTATTTTATTGAATGTATTTGACCCATCATGAATCCTCTATGGAATAAAGTCAGTTTGAAACAACCTGTATCAGGAAGATTCCTTCTCTTACCCACTCTTCTGGGAATAGGGCTTCCAAGTATTTATTCAACTGTGTGAAGACTGAAGCAGTAAAGATAGACCCAGGCCCAATCCCAGGTTCCCTGAGCTCATGTGACTTTGGACATATCGTTTTCACATTTCAGGTCTCAGTTTCCTCATCTGTAAAAAGGGTCATTGTGAAGATTAAATGAACTGAGAACATGAACTACGTGGCATATAGTAGCCCGTCATCAAGGAAACTGGCACCTGTGGGACACACTGTATCACCCACCTCTTTATGCCTGCTTTTTTTTTTAAATTTTAATTAAAAAAATTTTTTTTTGATACAGAGTCTCACTATGTTGCCCTCTGTAGAGTGCTATGGCGTCACAGCTCACAGCAACCTCAAACTCTTGGGCTTAAGTGATTCTCTTGCCTCAGCCTCCCAAGTAGCTGGGACTACAGGTGCCTGATGCAACACCTGGCTATTTTTTAGTTGTAGTTGTCATTGTTGTATGGCAGGCCTGGGCTGGATTCGAACCCACCAGCTCCAGTGTATGTGGCTGGCGCACTAGCCCCTGAGCTTCAGGCACTGAGCCTTAATTTAATTTTTTTAAGAGACAGAGTCTCACTCTGTTGCCCAGGTTGGAGTACAGTGGCATGAGCACAGCTCACTGTAGCCCTGAACTCCTGAGCACAAGGGATCATCCTGCCTCAACCTCTGAAGTAGTTGAGACTACAGGTGTGCACTACCACAGCCTGCTGATGTTTTCTGTTTTGTAGAAATGGGGTCTTGATACATGGCCCAGGCTGGTTTCAAACTGCTGGCCTTAAGCCATCCTCCCACCTCTACCTCCCAAAGCACTAGGTTTACAGGCATGAGCCACTATGCCCAGCCTGCCTGCTTCTCTTTACCTTCTCACCACCTTCCCCTTTTGCTTCTGTCCTCATCCAAATTTCCCAGCCTTAGTTCAGCCAATATTTTTCATTACTCTCTCCCTGCTGGATACTTGGCAAAAATATGGAGTGCCCAGGTGATCAAGGTTAACATCAACAGCAATAAGTCAGGCTCAGTACCCATAGCTCTGTGGTTAGGGCACAGGCTACATACACCAGGGGAGGTGGGTTCAAACAACCATGACAACTGCAACAACAACAAAAAAATAGCGTGGTGGGCGCCTGTTGTCCCAGCTGCTTGGGAGGCTGAGGCAAGAGAATTGCCTAAGCCCAAGAGTCTGAGGTTGTGGCTGGTGCTGTAACCACTGTGCTATGGGCACCAAGCCTGTACCCTTATCTTATTTGTATTACCATCACCTTGTGGAATAAGTCCTGAGATCCCCATCTTACAGATGCGGAGACTGAGGCTTAGAGAGAAGAGGTGGCTTGCCAGGCAGCAGCAGAGCTGGGACTCAAACCCAGGTCTTCCTGGTTCTCTAGGGGTCCCTTCTCCTTTTCTCGTGCCCCCACTTGGGGCTCTCTAGACCAACCTCCTTTGCAGGCCATGGGCCACCCTCTTAAGATATGGTACAGAGGGAGGGATGTAACTGGTAGAGGTGGGATGGGAGACTATGCTTTGTGCCACCAAAAAGGCCTGAGCACAAGTGAGTAGGAGGTTGGGGGAGGGAAAAGCTCAAGGTGAGACTCAGGGAGACCCTCAAAGACCAAGGGTGCAGGACAGGTGGGAGGTCAAGGCTGCTAGCCCTCTTATTGGAGAAGCCAACAGCCCTGTGAACCCATGAGTCAACCATCCTGGTTCGGACCGGAGTCCCAGGGCTGGGCTCCTGCTAAGGTGCTGGCAGTGGAAGGCTCGCCTACACACGCAGGGAGCCGGGAAACACTCACCCACTCGGCCTAGTGTTGACTCACCTGCCTGGGGGCCCAGCAGGCAGTCTTACCTAGTGCTGCCAACCCACTGCCTTGGTGCCTGCTGGAGGCTGCCCCACACCCAGGCCCCGAATCTGGCTGCAACCTCTCATTATAACTTGATGCCCACCCCTCCACATGCCTGACAGCCCCTAGCAGTCATTGTTGCCCCTCTGCCTAGGCCCATTGGCTCTGCCTGCCCCCAACCCAGGAAGCCTTCTGGCCTTCTTGGTCTCCCATTGTGGCCCCTCCAGTCCCTTGTCTCTTGGCCAGCTAGAGGCAGGATGTTCTAAACTACTTGCCAGCTTCACGTGCTGACTCCCTGGAGCTGGCAAAATGAAGACCATGGGCCTCACCCGGCTTCCATCCCCTACTCCCCCAGGTCTCCCAGGACCTGGCTCCTGGCCCCCTATAGCATCATCTCTCACTATTCCTCCCTCACCTGCTCAAACACAGCAGAGCACTTACAGTTAGTTCCCTTGACACACCAAGCTCCCTGCGGGCCTTTGCATACCCACTGCCCTCTGCCTTCTTTCCCCTGGCAACTCCTTAGTTTAGATGCATTTTCCTCCAGGCAGCTCTCCTTTCTGACTTCACTGTGACCCCTCCCTGGGCATTTTTCAGCATCTCATCCCAATGGGGTGATTGGCAGCCAAGTGTGACTGTGTGATTTCAACAAGGCCATTTCTCTTCCATCCATGCTTTGGCTTCTGCATCTGTCTAATGGAGATGATAATGGTACCTCTTACTCACCCATACACACTGGGTCTTTGCACGTCTTAAACTAAGTAAGAGCTGGAAAGTCCACAGCCTGGTGCCTAGCAGGGAGGCAGCATGAGGGAGGGAAAGATCATGGAGAGAGAGAGAGAACTATGGCACTCTGGGCACCTGATGGCACCCCAACTCTTCCCCACTGCACAGCGTAAAAACAACTGGAGTGCAGCAAGGGTCAGTAACTGCCCAAAGTAAATGATCCAAGTGCTTCTACCCCAAAGCTGTGGTTTTGCCATTACAACAGATCAGAAGGTGGCTGCCACCTGCTCCCTCACTACTGCAGGCATCACCTCCCAGCCAGGATAAAGGGGCTAAGTTGTCTGCTCTGATGTTCTCTGAGCACTAAATTCCAGGCAAACCAGGGAATTGCAGCTGGCCCTAATGCTGGGGCCACCCACAAATGCCCCTGCACCTTCTAGCACCCCAGGTGATGTCCTAGGCTGTATAAGATGGCCAAGCTAGGTGAGCCCCAAGTTGGGGAGACCAAGTGTGGGCAAACAATTTGTTGATCACACACCTTGGATAACGTTAATCTGTTTCATTAAGTGATATGTATAAAGGTAATGACTGAGCTGCCTGGTAATTAGGCTCCAACAGGAAGCAGCTCCTGGAACTGGCTGTAATTAGTATTTGTGTTACACAGGTGAGCAGGTGGGGCTGGGAAGAGGGAGTTGGTAGTGGGTGGGGCAGGAAGCTTTGGGGGCTTCTGGGATCCATGAACCTCACACCGACCAACTATGCAGATGATCCTGTCTAACTTTCATGATAACCCCATGATATGGGCACTATTAGCCCTTTTCTAAGGTAAGAAAACAGGCTCAGAGAGGTCCATTCACTTGTCCAAGGTCACACAGCCAATAAATGACAAGAGGCAGGTTCACAGAGGCTCACCCATCCCTCTCTCAGCCTGGGCAATGTCCTGGACAGCAGGAGGAATAGGACTAGGACTGGGAGGCAGGAGATCCACATTCTGGTCTCATTTCCCACATTGCCTTACCCTGGGCCTCAACAAGTCATTCCACCCCCTCAGTTCCCAGAACACAAAGAAAAGGTATGTCTGTTAGTCTGGGGGGTGGCTGGGAGTGTGAACTCGGAGAGCCAGGCTCCTTGGATTCTAATCTGTGGGCAAGAAACTTCCCTCTCTGCACCTAGTGTCCTCATCTGTATAACGGGGATAACAATGTCTCCCTCATAGGCTTGCAAAGATTCTATGAGTAAGACTTAGAACAATATCCAAATATTATTATCATTTATGGAGGAAAGAATGAGCTTTGGTGTCAGTTTTTTCACCTGTAGCATGGGAGGCCAGTGCTGGTGCAGAACAGTGGTTGGCAAACTATTTTTTAAATCTCAGAGCCCTTTATTTGAAAAACAACATGGCAACCCAAAACACAAAAGAGAGATAAGTGGAACTGCCACTTAGGCACTCAATGACTTCATATCCTGACCCTGAACCCTAGCTCCCTCAGGGTTCCAAGGAACAGAGTAGAAAACTGCCAACATCTCTGATAACTAAAGGCTCTAAGCTCTAAGATCACAGGTGGCTCACCCATGGGGCAGGCACATGGGGACCGTGGGACAGGCAGGGCTAAGCTCATACGGAGGGCACTGAGGCCTGCTGGCTGCTGCCATCCCAGCTGGACAACTATCTCCGCAAAGAGGCAGCTGAGAAGCAGGGGGAAGAACACTGGATTCGGAGTCCGGCATGTGGCCTTGGGCAGGTCATGTCACCTCTCTGGACCTCCTATTCCTCAGCTGTAAGATGGGAAGATAACACCATTCTCAGCAGGTGTCTTGAGGACAAAACTGAACCACATGTGAAAACCTTTGCACCTGACTGCCCCTAATTAATATTTTTGTTTATTTCTGGTAGATTATTTTCTCTTCTTCTTTTTTTTTAAGAGTCTCATTTTCTCAACCTCGGTAGAGTGCCATGGCGTCACAGCTCACAGCAACCTCAAACTCTTGGGCTCAAGTGATTCTCTTGCCTCAGCCACCTGAGTAGCTGGGAATATAGGTATCTGCGACAACACCCGGCTATTTTTAGAAATGGAGTCTTGCTCTTGCGCAGGCTGGTCTCGAACTCCTGAGCTCAATCAATCTACCCATCTCCGCCTCCCAAGGTGTTAGGATTACAGGTGTGAGCCACAGACTCCAGAGCTAGACTAAGGCTTTAAGCCTCTACCCACCAGGCACTGAGTGCCTGGGATTCAGTTACTGAGCCTGTCTCCTCCTGTGTAAAGTAGTGGCATAGAGGGCTTCGTGCAGTGCCTGGCACACAGCCTGTACTCAGTGATGTTTGCTGCTCTTGGGTTTGGGGGGACAGTACTAATGGCAAACTTTCTCCCAGTGCCCGGGCCAATGCAGACGTAGGTGAAGGGGGCGTATGTCTGTAAAGTGTGCAGGTTGAAAGCAGTGAACCTGTTTAGATTCTGAGCTCCTGAATGGATCAAGCTGTCCTGGAGCCAGGAGTGGCGAGCTGTCCTGGTGTGGAGCTGCCAGAAGGCACATGGGCTGGGTACCAGCCCAAATCACATGCATGTGGCAGGCAGTGCATCCTCAGAGCACGGAGACCCAGGGGGCATTAGGAAATAACTTATTCAGGAAATAACTTGGCCCTAGGGGAAGCAGCAGCTTCACAGGCTGAGCTCCCCACACCCAGCTTCATGCTGCCTCTTCCAACAGCCCCTCTTTTAGTCAGTCCTTCCATGTCGCCCCTCCTGTGGGCCAGGCTCCATTCCAAGCCCCTTGCTGTGCACCAGGCTGGTGCTACCACGCTCCATGCATCCTGCCAATAACTTCCTGGCTCAGTGACACAGGCAATCTTCCCTCTGAAATTTGGCTTTTTTGTGGGTAAAATGGGTTTTGATGGCAGCACATATGTCAAAAGTGGGTGTGAGCATCAAATTGGGAAAAACTAATAGTAATGCAAATGCTTACTTAGCACTTGCTGTATATTGGGCCTGGCAGATTTGGGGAGCATTTCTGGATCTGTCTGCTGGCCTCTCCCCTTCTCAGGCTCCAGAAATAACCAGAGACCCGTTCCCTCCTGATTCCTGGCCCTGAGAGCACCAAATAGCCCAAAGAGCACTAGCATGGAAGTCAAGAGTCCCTGTGTGAGTTCTAGCCATGTGCTCCTGGCCCATGCCACCCCCCTCAGAGGGGGGAGGTGATGATGGAAATACAGCAGTGATCCTGGGGATCCTTATCTCCCCCTTCCAAGACTCTTCCTAGTGATAGGCTTGTCTGGACCAAGCACTAGGAGGCAGGGATGCCCCAGCCACTAGCTCCCCAGGCAGCAGAAGCAACTTGTCCTGGCCCTGGGCCCAGGCTGGCAGATCCATCTATCCTCATTGGTCCCCTCCCTGCCACCTCTAGGGCCTGGCTTTCCCCCATCAGGCTCCTGCTACTTCTGTCCCCACTTGCCCGGCCCTTCCTAACATCTCTGATGGCTCCTCATCAACCCAGCTTCCACACTCCCAGCACAGCCACTGGCTGCTTTCCCAGCATTTCCTACATTTGGGTTCTACTACCTGACAGCCACGGTGCCTGCACATGAAAACTGCCTGAGCTGGAAGAGTCCCAGCAGAGCAGGGCCGAGGGGCTCTCTCACTTGTTCAAAGAGGTGACATCCTTAGTGGCTGCCCCACAAATGGCATAACCATCCCCAGAAGCATCATCTTCCAACTTTACTCTCCAAGGGGAAGACACGTAGTGGTCAGGAGCACGGATTCTAGAACCGGACAGTCGGCATTCAAACCCCAGCTCTGCCAAGTATTCCCTCTTTAACCTTGGGCAAGTCACTTAATCCTTCTTAATGGCTCAGCTCACTCATCTACAAAATGGATCTATTAATAAATTGTTACGGGGATTAGATGGCTTAATAGCCGAGAGTGCTTAGAATAGGGCTGAAACAAAGAAAGCACTCAGCGAATACCAGCTATCATTACCACTAACATTCTGATGAGTCCAAGGCAGAGCTCAAAACCTGGCCCTCCCCAGGTCAAATCTTCCCCCACGGATGTGAATTATTTGGCCTGTGGTGTTATAAACATTTTTGAAATGCCAACATTTTGGAGATTTTACATGAAAATCAGTATTTTCAACTTTCCTTTAAAAAAAGAAAAGTTGGCGGTGCCACGCCCACGAGGCAGCTGAGACTGAGGAGGGGCCTCTCCCTCTAGACCGGCCACAAGTCCCCAGCGCTCCATGGCCCACCCCGACTCCTGGCCTCCTCCTCACTGTGGCCCAGGTTCAGCTGCCACTTCTCATCACGCTGGTACTCCTTCTTATTAAGAAAAAAAAAGACAAGAAATACTGCTTATGTCCTTTCACTCAAAAGCAGGAAAACGATTTATGTGAAGCTTCAAAATAGGCGAAACTAATCTATGACGACAGACATTAGGACAGTGGATGTTTCTATGGATGGGACTTACTGGAAGGGGGCGCAAGAGGATTATCTGGGGGAATGGAAATGTCCTCTATCTTGATTCCACTGCGGTTATTATACACAATGTCTATATTTGTCAAAATTCATCACACTACTTGCTTCTGGCTTGTACATTTCACTCTATGCAAGGTCCACTTCAATAAGGAAAAAAAAAAAGTGGAAAACTGGAAGATGGATTGGGAGGATGTCATGTTTCAAGGAAAATAGGAATCAACTCCTTGGTGGTGTCCAGTGCACTGACAGTTGTGGAGAGGACACACTGAAGACGCCCCGGGAGATCAGCCTGGTCCCCATCTGAGTTTGAGACCTGTAGACCAAGGCTGTGCATGGCTGATCATGAAACACCTGTACAGATCCGTGATGTCCAGCACAGAAGCTGTGAGTCACAAGAGGCTATTTAAATTAAGTAAAATTAAGTAAAATGAAAAACTCAAGCCTCATTTGCACTAGCCACATTCTGAGTGTACAGTAGCCACAAGTGGGTGATTGACAGGACGTTTCCATAATCATGGTAAGTTCTACTGGACAATGCTGGTGTACACACTGTTTACAAAGCTGGACTAACTTCTGATCTGATTAACGTCTGGATCCCTGGGCAGGGCAGTCACCAGGATTGCTGTTGTGCAGTGCCTGACACAGACTAGGTAAACATGAGTTGAATGAATGAATGAAGGCAGAAGAAACAGCAAGACCTAAGTTTGAAACCCAATTCAAGTCCTCATCAACTTTGGGGCCTCCAGCTAACCTCCCCTCTGACTCTTAATGTCCTTTATACAGAAGATGACAGAAAAACCATAAACCAATGTCCTCGGGGTGCTCAGAGCACCAGGCACCAAGAAAAGGTCTGCATGCTGGACGGGGTGGCTCATGCCTATAATCCCAGGACCTCAGAGGCCGAGGTGGGTGGAGTGGTTGAGCTCAGGAGTTTGAGACCAGCCTGAGCAAAGAGCAAGACCCCATCTCTACTAAAAATAGAAAAACTAGCTGGGTGTTATAGCTGGAGCCTATAGTTCCAGCTACTTGGGAGGCTAAAGCAAAGGGATTGATTGAACCCAGGAGTTTGAGGTTGCTGTGAGCTCTGAAACCACACTACCCAGGGTGACAGAGTGAGACTCTGTCTTAAAAAAAAAAAAAAAGGAAAAGGCCTACAGGAAAACTGATGTGTCAGCAGGCCCATCCTGAAATTCTAGAATAGGAGGAAGGTCTGAGAGCAGTGGGAGGGCCATGGGGGCATTTCTGTTTATAACAGGAGCTTTGAAATGATAGTGTAGAAAGATAAAGCAGGTGGGGCACTACTCTGCAGGTTTGGGAGGGAGGGCTGCTGAGCATAGGGAAAAATCAACGTAAGCCCCCATGCCTGGCAGCTGGAATTTGAGCTGGGGCAGCATCAGACACCCACAAACACTGCTGTGGTCAGGGAGGCAGGACAGAGAGCTACCTTGATCCCTAGACAGAATCCTCTGCCCTGAGAGGCATGGACCCCCACTGAGGCTGCCCAGGTCAGGGCCCACCTTCTAGGCTGCTAGGAACACTGTGGGCTGGCTGGGCCCTGGGCAAGGAGCTGGCCCAGGTCCGTTTTCCCACCCTCATCCTTCTCCGTATCCAGCCATACATAGCCTTTTAGGACCAAGGACATTGGTGCCTGTCCATTCATGCATCCAATGAATATTTATTATGTACCTACTATGCTCTGCTAGGAAATGAGCTCCATGGCAGGAATATATCACGGAACAAGACAAAGTTCTTACTGTCCAGGGCTTGAATTATAGTAAGAGAAGAGAGACAATAAACAATGCTGCTGAGAGTAATTAATAATAACAGCTGCTGAGAGTAATTAATAATAACAGCACCTAACATTCATTGAGTACTTACTGTGTACCAAATACTATACACTAAGTGCTTTTCTTTTTTATTTTTTTACTAAGTGCTTTTTAATGCATTTCTCATTTAATTCTTATAAAAATAACATGTATTATTATTGATCCTATTTTGTATGTGAGGAAACCGAGGCACAGAGAGGTCACAGCTAAGAGCACCCAGCTCTACATGGTGGAATCTGGGATTTGAACATGGGCAATTTGATCCCAGCGTCCCTGACCCTAACCAACACTGACGGTGTGTTTGCAGAGTGATTAGTGTTACAAAGAAAGGGCAGTAGGGGTAGTAGAGAGCCTTTGGGGAGGAGGGAAGGAAGATCTTTGTGTACAGGTAACATGTAAACTGAAACCAGAATGACTCAACCCCAGAGGTTAGACCCAGGTAGTGTTTGGGGAGCAGAAGGGCAGTGTGGTTAGAGGGGGTCAAACCTATCTAAGCCCCGCCCTGGCCCCACGCCACCATTCTACAAGTGAATTGAGGCCCAGAGAGAGGAAGCCCCCTGAGGAAGCTGAGTGAGGGACACATCCAGGACTAGAAGCCAGGCCTCTGGACACCACCCCTAGCCCTGGCCCAGTGCTCCTTCCAGAGCCCTGCACACCTGTGTCATGAATGCTACGGGCTCACCTTTGGGACTTAGGATGACCAAGGGCAGCTAAGCAGTCCCTTGTCTGCCTGCGTACAGATTCTCCCCTTCCTGTGGGTCCTGGGTCACTCCCTGCTCATAACTCTTATTCATGTTATCCAAGCCCGAGTCTTAGAACGTGGCAACCCATTTCCACTGCGGGCTCATTCCCATTGATTTGCTTTTGCTCTTCACAGCAACCCTGGGGGGCCAGAGGTAACATCTTCACCATGGATGGAAGGTAGATTTTGAATTAGACACTTAGCTACTTACCAGCTGTATTATGTTGAGTGAGCCCTACCGCCTCTCAGAGCCTCAAGTTCCTCTCCTTCCATTTCCTCCTGACCCTGCTTCCTTGAAGGGTATCATTAAGTCAAATGAGGTGCCATGTGAAAGAGCCCAGCATGGTGGCTGGTACATATCAAGTATTTTTTCATAAAAGGCAGGTGTTAAACATGATCACTACTGTCATAGATGTGAGGATGTCAGCGGCACAGGGGCCCCCAGGAGATGTTTCCTTACACCCCAGGAGCCATTCCGGTCACCTCCTGTCCCCCACCAGGGCTGGGGCTTCTTTGTACCTCTAAGGAAAACCAATGGCTGGAAGTAGAAGCCCTGCCTGGCCAGCCAAGACCGGACTTGCTGCGATAGCCCCACTGTGCCCACTTGGGCCTGTAGGTCCTGGGCACTGGGCTCTAGACACGAAATGGGAAGAGACAGATAAGCCTCTGTGGAAGGCAGCCAGGCAGAGGGGAGGCCTAGAAGGCTCTGCCTTGAACATCTTAGTGGGGCAGAGATCTGGGCAGGACAGAGAAGAGGAGCCTGGCTGACTGTTTTCCTGCTTTCCCAATAGGACACATACCATCTGGATGCCCCAAAAGTCTGGAATGGGGTCACCTCTTGAAACCTGCCTGCTTTGTGCTTGGCCTGGAACCACAACCCAGCTGCTCTCACCCACATGGGAACCACCTGCCCTTGCCTCAGAGACACTGCCTAGTCTCTCACCGGTGTCTCTACTATCTCTCTCCTCACCGAGACAACCCCACTCCCTTGCAAGGGTACATGTCAAATCTATTAAGAGAAGAGTATAAGCTCAGCGCCTGTAGCTCAGGGGCTAGGGTGCAAGCCACATACTCCGGAGCTGGTGGGTTCGAACCCAGCCTGGGCCTGCCAAACAACAATGACAACTACAACCAAAAAATAGCTGGGCATTGTGGCAGGCACCTGTAGTCCCAGCTACTTGGGAGGCTGAGGGAAAGAGAATTGCTTAAGCCCAACAGTCTGAGGTTGCTGTGAGCTGTGATGCCACAGCACTCTACCCAGGGTGACAAAAAAAAAAAAAAAAAAGAGTAGCATTTAAACGTCTTAACACAATAAGTGAGGTGAAGGCTATGTTGACCAGTTTGATGTAAGCATTCCAAATTGTACATAAAATGAGCACATTGTACCCTATAAATGCATTAATGTACACAGTTATGATGTAATAAAAAAATTGTTAAGAGAAAAAAAAAAGGCTAAGCTTCTGAGGCTCAGCCTATGTGGTGCAGCATTTCCTTTGCCCCCAGCAGAAGTGGGTCCTTCCTCAGAGCTTTAGTTTAACCATTTATTGACGGGCTGCCCTCCTCTCTCACCTGCTCTGTCAGGGCCTGACCACTGGGGGATGATCAGAGACCTTAGTTCCCAGAGGCCACCTGTGTAGGATTCCCAGGGGCTGCCAGGATCCTCCCCACACATGGAAAAGCACTCTACTTTGGGAGAAAAATCCTGTCTCTGGAACTGGGAGTAGTAGGAGGAAGGATGTCCTATGGGAGGGAGGGGCGAGGAGGCCGAGGGAGCTCTGGTGTGTTCTTCAGATCAGAGGCAAGGCCAAAGAGGCAGGGCTCATGAGGTCATCAGGATCCCTGGACAAGGACACAGAAAAACTGGCTGTGTGACCTTAGGAAAGTCACTTGTCTTTGCTTAGTCCAGCCTCCTCCCATATAAGATAGGGCTGATCCTCCCAGTCTCTGTGACCGTGAAAGTGAGAGGTCTTGTCCACATAGGGTACTTGAGCCTGGGTGTCAAGGGGCAAGCTGGAGCCTGGGCTGATGCAAAAGACCTCCACAGCTCCATTGCCAATGCCACAGCTCAGAGCACTCTCCTCTTCCTGCTGGCCTAGGGCTGCCCCTGCTGGGAAAAGTTTAAAACTTCTCAGCACCTGGCTACAAGCCAGAGCTTCCTGAAGTTACTGACCTCCTGCTGAGGGCTTAGCTGGACCCAGCCAAAGACCATCATTCACTGTTTTTGGAGATTATCACAGCTTGCAGAAACAGCAGGGCGCATAGCAGGAACCTGGCTTGAGTTTGCGCTGGCTGGGCCAGGACAGCACCCCACATCCTTTGAGAGAATCGGCAGGGCCCCCTCCCTTTCCCATCACTCAGGCACATGGGGATTCCAGGGTTCTGGGTCCAAAGCCCAGGCACAGGCACTGCAGTCTCATCCCCACTGAGCCATAAGACACAAAAAGAACTCCGGGCTCAAGTCAGGAGATGAGCACTCCCCCTCTGCAGTTAAGAACACGAACCTGGCCTAGCACTCTGGGAAGCAGAGGCATGTGGATAGCTTGAGCTCATGAGTTTGAGACCAGCCTGAGCCAAAAAGCGAGACCCTGTCTCTACTAAAAATAGAAAAACTGAGGCGAGGCTTGCTTGACTCCAGGAGGTGGGGGTTGCTATGCGCTATGACACCACATCACTCTACCCAGGGCAACAGCTTGAGACTCTGCCAAAAAAAAAAAAAAAAAAAAAAAAGAACATGAACCTGGAGCCAGACTGCTGTGTTCAAATCCTGGCTCTGTCATTTACCAGCTATGTGGCCTTGAGTGAGTTAACATTTCTGTACTTCTGTTTTCTCACTATAAAATGGTGAAATAATAGCACCTACCCATTGGGTTGTCTGGAGGTCATAATTTTTTTTTTTTTTTTTTTGAGACAGAGCCTCAAGCTGTCCCCCTGGGTAGAGTGCCGTGGCATTACAGCTCACAGCAACCTCCAACTTCCTGGGCTCAAGCGAGTCTCCTGCCTCCGCCTCCCAAGTAGCTGGGACCACA
>CAUYTI010155283.1:0-20167 GCA_963575145.1 Galago senegalensis | reverse complement strand
GCCTGTAGTCCCAGCTACTTGGGAGGCTGAGGCAGGAGACTTGCTTGAGCCCAGGAGTTGGAGGTTGCTGTGAGCATGATGCCATGGCACTCTACCCAGGGGGATAGCTTGAGGCTCCACCTCAAAAATAAATAAATAAATAAATAAATAAACTTGGTATTAGCTTTTAAGAACAAAAAGAACTAAAACTACCTATGTATGAAAACTCTACCCTGCATTATATGCAAATTAATGAAAACCAAAAGGAGGAAATATGTTTTCTTTCTCACTGTTTTTAAGATATATTAAGGAAAGCTTATCTAAATTATTCTGATTAAATTGTGCATAATGGGAAAAAAAAGATACAGAAAGGAAGAACATATGACTGATGAAACTGAAGTTACAGAGTCAATCTACCAGCTTTCCCATCAACATGCGCAGAAAACTTCACAGGTAATTTATAATCTATTTTTTAAAGTTTTTTGTCACAAACACAATGCAGCTAATATGAGGTCAGGCCTCTATTTTGACATACAGCATATTATAATTTTAAAAGCAATGCTATTATAAAATCATTTGTGCACTAGTAAAATAAATTTTCAAAGGGAAAAACAAATATGCATTAAAAATATTTCCACAGGGCCTTGCTCTTCTAATGGAAATGCTAAATACAATAGCAAGAAATGTTTGCTAATTAAAATCCATTTTTAAGCTTTCAATTCCATTGTTTTTTCTATTTAAATCAGTAGCAAGAGGGAAACAAACAATATTTTTAAAAGGAGGAACCTGATGAAAAGATACATAAATGCTACTGTTGATTTGATGTTCTGTTATTTTTTATTTTCAAAGGGAAATTGGATCACACATGCATAAATATATATGATGAAAATAAAATTTTAAGGTACTATTTTGTTTGTTGTGTTTAATTAAAGCAGGTGTAGCTCACACTTCAGAATTTTTAATTTTTAAACATATTATAGCTGAGAATTTGGTTTCTTTTCAATAAAGAGTATTCTGAGTCTACTGACTCTGATACAGAGAACACAGAATTGGTGATCTGTTGGATTAAGTTCTTGTACTGATTCTGTTACAAGCTTGCATGAAGTCATTCCCAGGGAAGATCTGGATCAGATAAACTCTTTATAAACCATATGTTATACTCTAGATACTGTGTTTATTTTTTCTCAAGAAAAAACACTAGGGCTTATTTTCAGGGGATGTCTTCCTCTCCACACTGACATGCATCTGCATAGCCACACCCATCCCTAGGTCTTATTATCAGGGTAGGGCTTATATTTAACAAATGCATAGAAATCCTGGTAGGGCTTATTTTGGGGGGAAACACGGTAAATACACTCTCTGTACTTCATATACTTACTATGGAATGAATTAGGTAAAACATGCACCTAACATTACTTTTCAAAGTGATAGATATGTGAAGAACAAAATGAGGTAACAACAATACTAGTTTTCTTAGAACAAATAAATGCATTTATAAGTCAGCGTTCAATCGGGAAAATAGAAATTTGTGCTTTAAGAGAATGATCATTAGTGTTTTAAGAGAATGATTTAAAACAAAGTATTAGTTGGTTGAGGCTTTTGGAAGGCGAGAGGAGTAAGTCAGGAAAGCTGCCAGAGGTCTTCAGGTGATAAAGATGTAAAGAAGTTAGAAGAAGTTTGCAGGTCTGATCTCAGATGCTTGCAGGAGAAGAGGCAGTTTTGCAGGAGGACAACTGATGTCATGTGGTTACCCCTCTGTTCTGCTTTAAGCTCATCTGTCAGCCTGCTTTTGCATTGCGAACCACAGGTGCTGGCCTGAAAGTTATTCTCATGGACAGAATCTGCTCATGGACCTAAATGCCAAGGATTCTGGAAAATATAGTTCTTGGATTACCAGCTTCCACCTAGGAGGGAGGCTGATAGATTGAAGAAATTGAGGCTCTATTAACAACAAATGATATTGGTATCCAAATGCAAAACTAGATTATAAATTCCGAATAGTTTTTCTAGTATACATCAGCAGATAAAGGATTTTGAAGGCTTTGCTCCTCCAAATTACACTGCAGGGATAAGGGACTATTCTAACTTTGCTTAAAAATAGATTTATTCTGAAAGTCTGTGCCTAAAATGTATTAAATTTACATTGTTCTGTCTTGTACTCAGGTGTGACTGAACTCAGAACAATAATACTGAGAACAATGTGCCTTAGCAGAAGTTTTCACCACATGAAGACCGAAGAACTTGCTGAAAGAGTTTATATGTTTTTGAAAACTTCTATGATATCAGTGTGTTGTTGGGTATAACTTGATAGTCTTTGAAATCTGGGTCCATAGCTTCTGACTGATACCAGCTATGAAGTTATCTGTGACCTTACAGAGACTTTTGGTTCACTTTGATTTCAAAAACAAAAATGATTAGTTAATACGGGCTGCAAATGTAGACTGCCTCAGGAAGGCTAGCGCATATTAAGAGCCCAGACTTTGCAGCAGGATACTTTAATTTAAAGACCAATTTCAAAAGCGTACTAATAGCATGGTAACAGTCAAATTTCTTAACATTTATGTGCCTCAATTTCCCATTCACTAAATGGAACAAAAAATCACCTACTTCATAAAATACATTATGGACTTAGAATATATTAGCTATTTTTAGAGTATGCTGTCTTTTTACCCTTATTGTACTTAAGAGAACATTCTAGGGGTTACTATTTGCTAGACTTTTTATCACCATAATAAAGCATGATAAATTGCAATCCAGGTTGAATTTGTCTCCTGCCTAAACTTTGTCAGGCACTATGCTGTTTTTACACATTTTCTCATTCATTTTTATGCTCTCCCACATTTATATATTGACCTGCTTTTACAAGAGCTTTGTGACTGAGGAACATATACACTGGAGCCAGAACACCAGGTTGAAATCCCAACCCCACCACTTAGTAGCTGTGTGACACTATGCAAGTTTCTTAACTTCTCTGTGTCTCAGTTTCTTCATTTATAAAAGTGAAATGTTGTGTGTGCCACTTTTTTTGTATTTCAGGTTAAACATAAAACACTGAGCATAATTTATAGAGTACTAGCTACTGCTATTATCATTGTTCTCAAAGTGATTGATATACTCTCATACGCCTATAGATATCTTTAAAATTCCTGCCAATCAGAAGCAACTGGCTCGGATTTTCTGCAGTTCCCTACTGAGCAATGTGGTTGGATCCAAGAACATGCTTGTTTTCCCGGTATTTTGCAAATACTTACTCTGGAAAGTTTATAGAACACAAACAAACAAAAATGAATCTATACATGTGGTTACAGACACATATATACATATTCATGTTTGCATTTTTAGCAAAACTCGCAATGTACATTTATAGTGTTTATAATGTTGATGCCACTTTTGCCAAATACAGCTGAGATACAAAATCTTTTTTTTTAACTTTACTTACACCTCTCTATATATGAATATACTTTCACAGCCTTGCATATACGTACACACGAAAATATATCTGATTTAAATACTTTTCTGAAAATATTTAGAAATATCTAAGAACATTTAAATTATCTTGGAGAGTTATATGAACGATTTCCTGGATTTCTCTCTTTCTGGATGACTTTATTCACCTTGCTTGGGCCCAAACTCTATTTTATCAGCATCAGTTTAGCTAAGTATTAAGGTGTTTATAGCTGAGAAGCCTCAACATAGCAGGTTTTGTTTTCTTCCAGTTGAAGAGAATCACTGGATCCAATCCAATAATAATAATAATAATTATTATTAATGTTTATTTTGTAATAAGTACACTAAGTCTTAATTTGATGCTTTTAGTTGGAATGAAGTAATTTTTTCACCTCATGTACTATGTACTGATTCTGTAAAGTTTCTGCAGTCATAATATTATTTATAAAATTTATTGGTTAAAGGAAGAAAAAGAAGGAAGAAATATATCATTTTTTTAGCTTAAGGTCATTGATTAGCATTTTCTTCCTTATGGCTATTTGGAGTAATCCAATGGTGTTTAAGTGTCTCTGAATCACTTGAATTACTGTATTTACTGATTCATATACTAGGTGACAAAAGCTACCATAATTTCTGTTACTGTTTAAATAGGCATAGAAATATATTTTATTAACAACAATTCACCCTTGAAGTAAAAGAATATTAAATATACTGTGTATCAATTAAGTAAATTCTATTGCTGCCTCAGAATGTCATGACAGTTTCACATATATAAGCTGTTAGTAAAAGTTCTTGATTAAAGCTTTCAGTTCTCAAACTTGCATAATCAACTCTCTTTGGAATAAGATAAATTTATTAGTAGAGTCTTGATAGAGGACTCTTTGGAATCCCAGCTCACTGGACATAGATTTAAATCATGTGCTCTTCAGCATGTTTGGAGTACACCTCACCACCTTCCAAAAATATGGATGTTCTCTCTGTGATAGTTTCTACAACATTTATTAAAATTATGCATTTGTTTGTTTGATGTGCATCTCCATGAATAGGCTATTAACAATATGATGAATTGACAAGAGGGAGCACGTCTATTGTCAAGTCCAGAAATCAATTTAGTGCCTATAATTCATATAGTTAGGAAACATTTCACAGAGGGCTCCTAGCCTGGAATAAATATAACAAGTGCATAAAAAAGATAAAGTCTAGATCCTCCTGAGCTTATAGTCAGAAATAGATATTGAAAAATAAAACATAAATACATATATATGAGATAGGTAGTATAGACACATAGACAGATAATGTCTGAAATCAGGCTGCCATAAGAATTTACAATAAATGAGGTGGAATATGCAACAATTTATTTTTCACAATTCTTTGGACTTGGAAGTTCAAGTTAAGGGGTAAAACTATGAGTTTTTTGGTATAGGCTCCCTTTCTGGCTTGTAGATGGCTGTTTTCTTGCTGTGTCTTCACGTCATGGAAAAAGAGAAGAGAAACCATCTATCTCATATCTCTTCTTGTAAGGTGATTCACTAATCCCATGATCAGCACTCCATTCCCATGGTCTCATCTGAACTTATGTACCTTTCAAATGCCACATCTCCTGATACTACCTGTGTGAAGTTATGACTTCAACAAATGCATTTTGGAGGAAGAGAATTCAGTTCATCACAGAGATATGTGGACATTTAGACTAGATTATAAAAAAACCTTCTTTGAAGATCATGGTAAGCTGTTAGCAACATGAAGGAAGGAAGTACTGTGGTGTAACTTGGTGTAACTTATATATATATATATATATATATATATATATATAGATAGATAGATAGCATTCTTTGGAATGAACAGCTAAAGGATAATTCTTCTGTTTTAACAAAGGAGGGAAAATGGGTGTTGTTGCTATTAGACTTGTTCACTTCATAGTGGGAAGTGAAGAGAGCCCCCATATGTTTTCTGTTGCCTCAAAATAGATTCATTACTTGATATAAAGCAATGAGGAGGGATGGAGAATGTGAAGGGCAATGAGTTGTAAATACCCATTGGGGAAAGAGTTGAGGCAGACAGACAGGCTCTCGTGGGTTTAAAGGAAGCCGGTGACAACAATCACCAGGATTTGTTTTCAGCAGCATTCAGCTGAGTTCAGACTAAAAGATCAGTTTTTACAGGGGCCAGGGTACAGACTAGGTACAATGGATTTTAATACTTGCAAATTGTTGTAATATAATAATAAGTTTGAGAGACTGACCTAGATTTGCAAGGAGTAAGTAAGGTGGGATGAAAAGTTTGGATAGAGTGAACATAGTGAGTCAATGAGTGGAAGGTCTTGATACTTTCCCACTTGTTTAAATTAATCCATAATTGTCCTTGAATTCTCAGATCAAATTTTCATTTTCCAGATTAATGAAATACCTAATAAACTAATTTCAGGTATCTAGTATTGTACTTCAAGATGTGCTGTTCATATCTCCTCAAGGAAGGACCTGATAGCAGCTGTATAGAATGTGGTCATCAGATGACTTTCAGCTATTAGAAACTTCCAGGTTTGCTCAGCTGCAGACATCTGCCTTGTCCAAGGTCATATTCTTTCCAGAGTTGCCTGAATCCAGAGACTGGGAGAGGTGAGGTTACAGAGGTCTGAGATTCTAGCTACTTAACTCTTTTCTCTTCATTAATTTTTCCTTTCTGTTATGGATTGAATCTTTACCCCTGAAATTTGTATGTTGAACCTCTACCCCCAATGTGACTATATTTGGAGACAATCAAGGTTGACAATCTTTTAAGAAACAATCAAGGTTGAATGAGGTTGTAAATAGAACTAGTGTCATTATGAGAAGAGGAAGGCCCACCAGAGATGTTGCTTTGTCTGTGTGTGCATAGAAAAATGACTAGACGAGGGATACAACAGTAACAGCCTTCTATAAGTCATCAAGAAAACTCTTACCAGAAACCAACCCTCATAGAACCTCATTCTTGAACTTATACCTTCCAGAACTATGAATAAATAAATTTCTGTTGTGTAAACCACACATTATGTAATGTTTCACTATGGCAGCCCAAGTAGTCTAATACATTCCCCATTCCTTTAATAGATCGTTATTCCTAATAAACATCTTTCACCTCAACCACTCAGCATTCTGCATCTGTAGAACCACAACCTTTCCGCTTTCATCCCCTCACCCCCCGTATAGCAACTTCAAGGAAGACTGGAAATATCATACTGTTTCCTTCAGCATCCTTCCATAATCCTAACATGAAAATTACTTATAGTTGACTTTTCCCAACTGGGTTGTAGAGTAAACTCTTTGATGGCAGGAAGTATGTTGCATTGACAAGTGTATCTTGAGACAACACCAACTTTTCTTGAATGGTTAAATGATCATGGCATCATTATGCCATTTGCTTGCAACAAATTTTCCATTTAGTGCCTGCCTCTACATATCTGAACATTGAAACCTAGGTTTTGCTGGCCACTAATTGTGTGACCCTGGATATATATATTCTACTTTGTGGTATGTAGATATACCTTGCCTCAAAATTACTCTGGCTTTCTGTGCTATGGACAATGGTAAAGTGTTCCTGACTGAACATGTTGATGACTTTCTTAGACTTGTTCTTTGTTTCTAATTCCCAATTTTTTATCCTATCTTCATTGCTGCATCCAGAAAACCTAAATAGATATTATTTCCAGGTGGATCAAGAAAACTCTTCACATGTTTATGAGAATATTTTTTCATCTGAGTGCCCCAAGTTGCTCCTTTGATCTCCCTTATGTAGATAGGCATAATTTCATCTTTATGTTTGTAATAGCATTAAATATGAAAAATTAAAAGCTATGAACTACTAACTTATGTCTTAGTTTGGCAAGAATATCATTGCCAGACTAAAGAAGAACTTGGTAGCATAGTAGTTTAGGACAGAACTTTAAGCAGATAGTAGTGACAAGGAAAAACAAATCGGTCATATTTTCGTAACCTATATTTTTCTTTGTAACAAGGAAAACCAGAACAACTCACACCATCTGACTTATTTCCATGAATTTCCAGAGAGCTAGATAAGTATATTGTGCTAACCCATGTTTAAAGAAAATGCTTAGAGCATGTTTACACAACTTTAATCCCGTCACTGACCACTGTCCATAATACAGGATTAACTTTTTCCCTAATTAACTTTTTTTCTTTGCAAATGAGCATGTAGGTTTCTGTCCACCTTGTTTAGGAGAAAGCTTAATATCCATTTTGACAATGTGCAGGACAACATACATCCTTTTTTTATTTTCTCTTAATTACATGGTTGAATATGTGTGTTTTCACCTTGAGGGATAGGAGAAAATCAACAGGGTAGACTTTTATTTACTATGATTACTAACATTTATTTACTATGGTTTTCTTGCCCTGCACATTGTCTGTCTAATTTATCTATCTATCTATCTATCTATCTATCTATCTATCTATCTAATCTATGTATGCATTTAACACATTCTTGCACCATTGTTATCACACAGAGCATGACGTAAGATGCCAAAGGCTCTCTATGTAACCCTCAACTATCCGTAGCCCATTGGTTTCCCTTAAGCAATCTTACCTCTCAATGAGAAAAAATCATTTGTGTCAGTACAGTGCCAGTGATTCAGAATCTCACTGGAACAGAACTTGAGAATTTTGGCTCTTCGAAGTCATTTACATTCCATTAGAATATTTGATTACATCTATATGTCCCAAGAGGTGATGTAATTTAATGTTAGTGTTTCTTTACTTTTAAAAAGATATTATTTGCCACCATAATTATCTTAGGAAGAAAAAAAAGAACACTAGGATAATTAGTAAAATAATTTTACTTCAGGTCTTCCTCTCCCTGATTTTTGTTGCACAAACAATACTTTCCCCCAAGGTGATTGCTATAGAGAAAAAACAAACTAAAATAAGAGCTAGAGAAGTTGAGAGAGGAAGAGAAAGATGGGACTAGGAGGCTGGAGAGAAGGACAGAGAGCAAGAAACTCAACCTCAAATTTTTCTTACTAACAACTGACTACAACATCTTTACTGAAAATTGAGTTTATTTTTATTTTGGTTTGATACCAAACTGGCTACTTCTTGACATGATAAAATATTTATATTTTATAGTTAAAGAAAACAAAGTCGAATATCATTAGGCTAAGGATAATATATATCTAATAGTTTGTAACAGCCTATAGCCCATCTGAAAATGTATTTAGTAATCATGCTTACTTTTCCTAAATTTGCTTTAGCTTAGTGCCTGCTGCAGCTAAGATGTTAAATAGATCTGCCTAATGAATGAATGAATTGAAATTTCATGAGCTTCTGTGTTTAGTGAATCTTCACTCTTCATGATGAACAGACTTTATTCCAAGTCAAAACTTCTCCAAATAAATTCAGCAGTGTAATGAAGGCATGCCAGTTCATAATGCAAGACATTACTTTTATGATTACTTCTTGTAATTTATTAATGTACTAGCTAATATATTACAGAATTAGTTTTTGGGTAGAAGTTGTCAGGATGCAGTGATCCAGAGGCAAGGGGTTGGCTAAAATAAAAGGGGCAAGATTCTCCAACCAAGATGTGTCTGGTCTTTTACAAAGGAAATTTATTAAGACTTCTTTCAACTAAACAATTTCCACTTTGTTTTTTAATGCCAAAGGCAACTACTGTAGGTTGAGGGCCTTGCCAGTAGGAGATGGCCATTCCTGCAATCAGAACTACTAGAAGAATGATTTTTTTTCAGAATGTTATCCTGTTCTTACTTGTGAGTCTTTGTTCATATAATTAAACAAAAAATGAAATCAAGCCCAAAAAATAACAAAAACAAAACCCTAGCCATATCTTGCTTGTTGATGTTTAAACTATACTACTTTGCCAGAACCTACTCACAATATTGGGAGTAGGGTTTTGGGTTTTTTTTTTTTTTTGTTTTGTTTTTCTTTTTTAACCAAGATCATATCTAAGCACTTTAGAAGTACCTCTAAAACCGTGCCTTTATGATAAATCTTTGACTCCTGCCATCAATCTCTGAACTCTTGAACATATTGTCTTTGGGCAATTCCAGAGGATTTGCCCACTTAATGCATACTTAATAGATGCCAGAGGAATAATAATGAATGATCCTGTTTTATAGATGAGCAGAGCCTACCTAAAGCAGGTTTTGCATTATGTTGCGCCACTAGAATGTATTAGTTTTTACCACAGAAGAACAACATGAGTATATGTCAAGATGATCAAATCATATCATACTACTTACCTATGATCAATTTATAAATAGTAATAATGTTTAAATATTACTTAATTATTGATGGATAGGTATGTCTGCAAAATTTTCCCCCTTCACCATTCACATTTCATTGGAAAACAAGACTACTTTCTACATATTCCTTTAATTTATTTTTAAATTTTTTAATTCAGGTATTTGACTTAGAATGTAGAAATTGACCTGAGTCCTTTCCAATGACCTAATGAAAGATTCCAAAGGGAAGAAAAATACAAGCTTATACATAAAATTAAAAAAAAATACAATTATTTGAGATCCCAAACTGGGTCAGAGACCTAGTAGATGGTCTATTTGAATGGCATGTGTAAGCATTAATTTTATGTGTCAACTTGAGTAGGTCATCATACCCAGATATTTGGCCAAATACCAATCAAGATTCTCTATGAAAGTATTTATTAGATGAGATTAATATTTAAATCAGTGTAATTTGAGTAAAGCAGATTATGCTTCATTATGTAGGTGGGCATTATCCACTCCAGCTAAAGGTTTTGTGGGAATAAGAACGGTCTATTGAAAAAGGAATTCTGTCTCCACACTCAACACCAATTCTTCTCTAGGTCTCCATCCCCCTGGCCTGGTCTCCAGATTTTGGATTTACCAGTCCCTATAATCACATGAGCCAATTCCTTAATCCACCTACCCTCTTCACTGGCTATCATTCCCTGGAGAATTCTGACTAATTACAGCATGGTCTCCACATTCAAGGAGTCACAATATGGCAGGGATTAAACCACATACAGAAAAATATGTGAATATACACACTCTTTCAATGAAAATATGAGAGAGGTAAGTGGTATATAGATGTTCACACATCTGTAAAAAGAATGTCACAATGACACTGACTCTGAGTGAGAATTTCCTTTATGATGTTCAGTGGGGCAGCATGTGTGTGGTAACCTGTACATATGCTTTCCCAGCCTTCTCATTCCCAACCACTCATGAAAAATGTGCTTAAGAAAAGTGGTTGAAAGATCATCAAAGAATGTATTTCACAACTTGCGTATTATATGACAGATCAGCTTGATGTGTCCCAATTTTCTGCAGAAAGTATCAGTACAAGAGACTGCAGAAATGGCACAGTTAAAAAAAAAAAAAAACACAGTATAAACATTCATTTCAAAAAATGGATCCCAAATGAATCCAAAATGCTGCATATAGTGCAAGGGACGTTCAAAAACATTAGAATACTAGGCTCATTGGTGAGCTAGGCATATATAGAATGAACTGTAGTATTGTGATATAACAATGGATAATATTCTATGAAGAGTGAGACAATGTTTCTGAAGAGAGACCTGGAATCACAACTGCCTCCTGCCATGAAATCATATTCAGTTTGACAGAACTGGTATCCTATTTCTTAGAATTTAGAAAACTTTATGTTCTTACAACAAAAAAAATGACTGAGGATTGCTCTGGGTGCTTCCTAGCTTATAGAAAGTGTTTCCTACTTTTTCTTTTCAAAATAGGTAACAAGCACTGTGAACAGAAAATAGTCTTTCTTTAACTTTTGCCCCCGATGTCTGGAAGATTGAGACAAAGCTGTTGAAATGCTGCATGATCTGACAGAATAAGAAGAAAATATTATAATATGGCAGGATGGCATTGCCTCAATAAGGATGAAATTAATTTATAAATTGGGAATATAATAAATTGTCAGGATTTCACTTCCAAGTCCTGTCCTAAAACAGAATTCTCTCAATCTGAGTCAGTTTTACAGAAATGATTGGAATCATTCTCCTCTAAGAAATTCATTTGTTTCTGTTTCAGTATTTAACATTTATTTCAAAGTGATTTCTGCCTAAATATAATCTTTAACATTCAGTTAAGATAAATTAATATATTGGAGTTAACCCAGTATTGAGTATTTGCTTGCTAATTTTTTAATTTGTTACATGTTCTTGAATTAGTCACATAGATTAAGAACTTAAATCAGAAGTCAATAATTGACTTAGTTTTCAAAGATCAGTCTCTGAGCATCTCTGGACCTTTCTTGTTGGACTTCTCATGAAAGATTGGCAAATGTAGGTATTAATAAAAATGTACAATCAAAATTTTATTCTCTAGACACATTGATATGTAATATGTGAAAAGAAATTATAAATTTGCTATTGATAATCATTATTCTGTAAAACTATACAGTATTATTCATGATTATCTTATGGTGAACAAAGAAGTAGTGAGTAGGACTTTCAGTATCCTAAAGTACACATAATTTACCAATAACCTGGGAAATACCATCAGTGTTTCCAAAAGTCCTTTCTTATGCTGTTTTCAAATCCACATATTATACTACCAAAGCACTTTGTTCTAAGACAAAAGTTTTTAAGCTCTGTGACCTCACCATGTTTAGCCAACCCAGTATAGAAACAACTGGTAGAGGTAAAGGAATAAATATAAAAAATATATCATAAAAAATATATTTAGTGATGACACCTAATATGAGAGGGAAACATCTTACTCTGGATCTGAGAATAAGATAGGGATATGAACAATATGGAATAAATGTTCTTCTCCTTCTCCTTGTCTTTCCCTTGCCCCTATTCCTGCCCCTGCATCTGACTCTGATTCTTAAGAACAATTTTAAAATATAATACTTTAATTTAGCCCACACAAGAATTGCATTCCTTATTCTGATACTCTCACAAATAAATTCATTCATATGCTGCTTTGGACCAAATGTTGTGTCCTCCCAAAATTCTTATGCTAGAGTTTTATTCTGCATCATGATGGAATTTGGAGATAGAGCCTTCAGAGACTAATTTGGTTTAGATGAGGTCATGAGTTTGGAGCCACCATGATGTGATTAGGTTTCTTGCTCCACCAGTTGAGGATTCAAGAGGTAGGCAGTTGTTTATTAACTAGGGAAAAGGCCTGCCCCAAAACCCGTCCTTACTGGCATCTTTTTTGGTTAAATTTCAGATGAATATGAGGGTAAAAATGATCAGGTTACATTGTTTGCATTTGTTAGGTAAAGTTCAAATTGTATTGAGCCCTTCACCCTGGGGGTGTGCTGTATACCATTACCTTGTGCCCATTGGGTAAGAGTTAAGGAGTCTCCCTTCAGCCTCCCTTCTCTCCTTTTCCTCCTCCCGCCTCCTCCAGCTTGAATTTAATTGCATTTTTTCTCTCATGTGGGCATGCAGTCAGTGATCTATTGGTTTCATGTGAGTATTGAATATATTGGACACTTGCTTTTCCTTTCTTATAATACTTTACTCAGAAAAATGTTCTCCAACTCCACTCAGGTTATTACAAAAGATGTAAAGTCTCCATCTATTTTTATGGCTGAAATAGCACAGTGACATCCTGAATCTGGAATTCTGCCCTTCAGAGCTGTGAGAAATTAAATGTTTGTTGTTTAAGCCCCCCAGTCTATGGTACTCTCTTATAGCTGTCTGAACAGGCTAAGATGTACGTTTACCATAAAAATATAAAGAAAAGAATCATAGTACAATGTATTAAGTTTTGACTAAAGTAGACAAAGATTTTAACTTTTCCTTGACTACCTAATAGTGTGGAACTGTCACTTTACTTTTTGAAACTTTATTTCCTTATGTATAAATTGAGAATAATATGCTCTCTACCCTAAGTCTGTGATAAAGACAAAAAGTAATGACTCATATTTAGTGAAGAATGAAGACTTAGCAAAAATATAAAATGTATACTTTTATATGAAAAATAATTTTGACATTTATTGCTGTACATCATTCCATGAATATGCAGTTCCTGATGTTTTATATTCCAAGGTGATATGGGAATAATTAGAAATTATTTCTATCATTACTCAAATACATTTGAAATACAAAATTTTCCATTACAATATGTATTATTCTTCTTTGTGCATGGTTTTGTTAGGAAATAAGTATAATTGAATAAGCAAATCATTGATGAATTATTTAAGCATCCAAGTCAAATGAAATTAATTAAATCTGAGCAACATTGCACAAATTGAGATTTATATAAATAAAACTGAGATTATATTGATTAAAGGATTACCAGATGTTCTTATAATAGGTGAACTATTTGGTATTCTGACATATGCAATGACTGTAAAGCTAATAAATAATGCTACATCTTGTTAGCTTAGCAGTATTTTAGTTGATGATCAAATTAAATGTTTTTCTTTTTAATGAGTTGAATGGGAATGGCATGCATAACTTGGTATCAATTATTTTTATATAATAATCACTTATTACTTCCAAAGTACTGAGTCTTAGAAGCTTGTGGTTAGGGACTAACATCTTTCTTCACTAATCAAATGTTAACATTTCACATTTTAAATAAAAATTTCAATTAATACCCCTTAATTTCCTTGCCCTCAACTATGAATTAAAAGTAGCAATATTGTCAAGGCCTTTTAGACAAAAATAAAATATCAACCTGGTAGTCTTGATAATAGCATTTCAATATTTCTTGAGACTACCAGCCTTAAATTTCAGTAAACAATGACTTTAAATATCAATAAGTAGTGAAACTTCTGTGGGAATTATCAAATGGTATGTAAAATTGAGGCCAAAGGTGCTAAGAATGCCCTTCTCTACAGTATATGTCCAGAATGGATTGGGTTTTTCTGTGGGCTTACTGGTCATGAGGTGACTTCAATCCTGTGGAAAGGAGCATCCTGCTAACTTCCCAAACTAAGATGTTGCAGGTGGTTCTCATAGAGAATAGGTAAGAGATTGGGTGCCTTAATAAGGAAAGGTTGCAACTCACCTAGGAGTAATATTCTGCATACCAGAATAAGGACACCTGTGTGCTTTCTGTATTTCTACCACGAGGCAGAGTTGAAAATGAGCTTAGGGTCCTGTGGGAATTGTGAAAATTAGTAATTATAAACTTTGGACCCCCTTTCCTGGAATTTCATTCTCTTTTTACTTTTCTGCTAAGGCCTGTTTTGAAAACACTTTTAAGAAACTAATCTACCTGACTATTTTATAAGTTAAAAATCATCTAAAGTGGCCGGGCCCGGTGGCTCAGACCTAAAATCCCAGCACTGTGGGAGGCCGAAGAGGGAGAATCCCTGGAGCTCAGGACTTTGAGACTTGCCTGAGCAAAAGTGAGACCCCAACTCATGAAAAAAATGGAAAAACCCAGCTGGGCACCAGGGCGAGTGCCTGTAATCCCAGTGCCTTCCAGAGACTGAAGCAACTGGATGCCCACAAGCCAGGAGTCTAAGGTTGCAGTGAACTACCAAGCCACTGAACTCTGCTCAGGGGCACAGGGTGGGACTCTGACTCGACAAAAAACAAACAAACAAAAAAACATCTAAAGTGAATTACAGAGGGAAAAAAAATGACTGGGACCAAATGAACAAAGGCAGAGTGAGCTCTGGAACAATATCAAACATTCTTACTTACTTGCTCTTGGAGGCTTATAAGGAGGGGAATAGAGTGGAAGGGAAGAAATATCTCTCTCTCTCTCTCTCTCTCTATATATATATATATATATATATATATATATATATATATATATTCATATGTTACTCTCTTTATGTATATTCATATGTTGTACTCTCTATATACATATGAGTATATATATATATGCATATATATGCATACTACTGGTTGTCAATCACTGGAGAACCCTTACTAATACACAAAATAAAGATATTTACAGCATAAAAACCTAAGGAATTACTCAACTAAAATTAACATTGATTTCAGAAAGAAGAAAGGTGATACCAGATAGAAACTTGGAAATACACCCCGATACAAAGAGAATGGCAAATAGTAAATGTGTAGGTAAAGTTGCATAAAGACTCCAAAGCATAGTCATTACTGAGATTGTTTCTCTTACCATAGGCATCATTTAATTGTGGCTGAAGAGATGTATGAATAAGATTTAGGACATTAAGGAAGGTAAAGTGGAATGAAACCAGGGGAAAGAAAGTAGAAAGCAAGAAGGAAGAGGCGGTTTCAAATCTAGTTGATTATTTCCGAGACAAGTGATGCATCCCAGGTAGGACTTGAGAATACTGAGGTGAGATGAAGTGGCTTTTGGCCAGGGTACCTTCAAGCTGGTGCAAATATTATCAAACATGACTTTGTATGATTTGTGCAAAATTTTAAGGCTCCTTCCATGTTAGTCACTCACAATCTAGCTCTCATATCAGTGTTGCATAGAATTAAGTTTTCTGTAATTATTTGATAAAATTAATTAATACCTTCACATCCAAAATCTATAGGGTGGAGATGACCTCTGAAGTACATGCCTGAGGTGGACAAAACCAACAGCAGATCAGCCACCTAGACTGGGTCCCTTTTTCCATAGAAGACTTGAATCTCTACTCAGGAAAGCTTTCATTGGCATGAGATAAAACATTATAGTTCTGAAATTTTAATTTTTCTTCAAAATATTTATTTATATCCAAAGAGAGCACATAAGATTGCAAATTGTGAGGATTAACAGAGTTAGAAATATAAAAAATAAATCTGAGCCCACCTAAGACCTCCTACACCCTGGAGCATACGAATACTGGAAGAGCCACTTCAGATGAAACCCATTACGTACTGAGAGGGTGGCTGGTGAAAGGAATTGGGAAGAACCTGGCAGTTGCTAGGAACAGAAACCAAGAAGTACCAATACATTTAAAAATTATCCTTATAATAATATTTAAGCAAGATGATTTTAAAAAATAAAAAAAAAAACTCATGTAAGCACCATTAAACATGGGCAAAAATTTAATGTTGTTAATATAGCTTCAGATATTTGTATTGTTTTTATCTTGTGAAGAAATCGTTAGAGATGCAAGGCTTCTTGTGTACCCATCCACAGTCTCCGGGTCCTTTTGGCTCTCCTCATCTCATTGTCTCCTCTGATGGTAAGGTATAGCCTTGGTGTTAGGTTATCTTCACCATTAATCTTTTATATACTTATAAACCACCATTTTTCTGTCTTTTTTCTATTTATAATCTTTTTTATTATTTTAAATGTTCTAATCAGTGTCATATACTGTCTTTCAGGGTTACACATCTTATGTATAAATGAGGCTCTAGTTCATTCATTACGATTGCTGCATTGCATTTTATGATATGATTATACCAAAATGTAGCCATTCCCTCTTGCTGGACATTAAAGATGTTTGTAATTTGTCCTTTATTTTCACTACTGCTAAGATCACTTTTAAGTCTATTTTCTTATGCACGTGTTTAAAAGTTTCTTCAAAGTACACAGTAGGGGGAAATTGATATACGTTATTCCCATGTTTGATTGCACTAAGTATTGTGAATTGTCTACTAATGTATTTCCCCATATCCTAGAGCAATGTGTCCCTCAATCCTTACAAAAGTTGGTATTTTTAGCCTTCTCAAATTTTGCCAGTGTATTAGTGTGAAATGACTTTGACTGATTTGTATTTTTCTTATGCACATACCTGTAATAGGAAGTTTTTCTCATGTGTTTCTTGGCCCCTTAAGTTTCCTCCTATTTGAAGTGCACTTCAATGTTATTATCTCACATTTTCATGGATTCTTTCTTTTGTTCTTATTGATTTGCAAGGATCCATCATATGGATATTGTCAAGTACCAATGAAAGGTCTACCCTCAGTTTGCAGTTTGCTTTTTGATTTTGTATAGTGTGTTTTAAATTCAGAAAAGTTCAATTTTAATTCAGTTACATTTATCACTGTATCTCATCATATTTTTATTATCAGATTAACAAAAATGCTTAAAGTCGTAAATATATAATTATATATTTTTCTTAGTGTTTTAAGAGCTTTTAACATTTAGTCTTTTATCGACTTGGTGTATGGATGTTGTGAGGTTAAGTCTACTTTTCTTTCTAACTCATAAGCAATTTTTCTCATGCTATAGTTTGAATACCCGCATTCTCCTCCCTGCTTTATACAGTCATGTTTCCCCATATGGGGGCCTCGTTTCAGGTTTTAATTCTGTACTGTCAGTCAATCTTACCAACTTTTAACTACTCCAAATTTTAAAGTTTTGCTTTGGCAGTTCCCCCACATTTTCCTACTTGAAATCAGATTTCCCTGTTTGAAGCTTTTTATTCTTAAATATAAATAATACAATCTATTTATTAAGTCCTCTAAAAAATATCCCTTTGCATTTAGATTAGCATTTAAAGGAAATCATAGACTATTTGACGCAATTTATAGCACTTTGAAGTCTTATCTATATAAAAATATGATTAGTTTCTTCACTAATTGACCCTACTTTTTACGTCATTAAAATGTTATAATTTTCCCTATAAAATTTAGTGGCATTTTTTTTTATTTATCTAGTTACTTTATGGCCTTTTATTGCTAAATATTTCCAAAATTATATTTCCTAGTTTTTGTAACCAGCACCTAAGAATTTCTTTTTGTATACTTAACATTTATATAGCAATTATGCAGAACAGTTTTTTTTACAATCCTTTATTCTTAAGTTTAAAATTCAAACAACTCTAAAAAACTGAATTTTTAAAAAGAAGTAAGTCTGGTACCGTATCTTATACCAAGGCCAAATTTTATTTGAACAAATGTGAGACTATTCACAGTCTTTATCTTAATTACTCCGAATATTCATAAATTTCACTGACAGCATTAATGTGTTTGAGTATGGGATGCTACTTGCAGTCTGCTTAGAATGTTACGTAATGTGCAGTTATACACCTGTTGCCTTTCTAACTCTCAGTATTTCTAAATTCTGCAACACCTATTGACCTAAGTATTTCAGTTAAAGAATTTGAGGTGGTGGAAATTTGTTATTTTTTATATATATCTGCTTGGAATTTTTGTATTTTTAAAATTTTTATCAGGATAAAAAAAAATTGCTTTCTATTCTTTTCTTTTTCCAAAGCATTTTTCATAAGTGGGTATTGCAGTTCAACAGAGGATTTTTTTGAGATGATTGTAAAATTTCTCTCCTTTAAGCTGCTAATATGTTGTTTTATGTTAACCAATTTTGTAAAGTGAAATAATTCTTACACTTAGGTGATAAACCCAACATGGTCATGTTGTGACAAATTATATTCTTTGTATATAATTCTAGATTCAGTCCATTAATGTTGGACTAAATGGTTTTTTTGATGTACTATCTGAGACTGATTTTGCCGTAAATATATGATTTTCCAAAAATGAATAAAGGCAATGCCTCCTTTTGTACATTCGGGAAGACTTTGTCTAAATATTCAATGATGAATAATTCATTTCAAAAATGATCTAGATTGAGGTGGATGTTTTCCCCCCAAAGTATTTTTAACTCTTGACTTAGATTTTTCAACAGTTGTCTCAGCAAGGAACCTAGAGGCAAGTCTTGTAACCTCCCAGCACCTGAGTGTTACTATCTGTAAAAATGTGACACCAGTGATGCTAACTTCATAAAGGTGATGTGGGAATCAAATGAAAACCTTCAAGTAAAGATCATAGGACTACATGTTTGCTGTACAGTAAGTGCTCAATAAATATTCTTATACTTTTGAGTATTTTTTCATATGCATATATTATATATAGAAATGTTTTTTTCCTTTATTTTAGTTTTTTTTTTACTTTATTTTAATTTTTAATTTGTCATGTGGATGTGACATTATGAGGGCTATAGAATCTGAAACTGCAAATATCATTGGTACTACCAATACCAACAAGATTTTTTAAAAAAATTTCTGACTTACGTAACTTCAAATATGAGTAGGATATGCAGGACTTTAGACAAAATAACACTGTAAATAAACACACTTGTCGGGCATCTTACAAGGGTACATGTGAAAGTTCCTAAATGTAGAATATAAATGTCTTAACACAGTAACTAAAAAAATGCCATGAAGGCTATGTTAAACAGTTTGATAAAAATATTTCAAATTGTATATAAAACCAGCACATCGTACCCCATGACTGCATTAATGTACACAGCAATGATTTAATAAAAAATAAAAAATAAGTTGTTTTTGATCCTCCAGGCTTGTTACCCAGAAGAAACTGGGCTGTAAGTCACTCCAATTTCTCTGTCTCGCTCAATCGTAACACCTTTCTCACACTTGTGGATTTATATGTTATAGTTGCTTTGGAATCTTCTAGAAAAAGACAAAAAGGTTATATCGTGAAAGAAAAATGTATTGGAAATTTCAAGTTATCTTTAATTTTTAATTTTAATTAATATTTAGTAGGGGCAGAGCATAATGACCTGTATCAAAGAAGGATGAAATCAATCATCTATATTGCTTCAGTATCAAAACCAATGTATATTTCTAAATCAATGCCTTGTATAAAATATAAGTCATTATGGTGTGAAAGAGGGCAAGAAGAGGAGAAATAAATGGGACTGTGTACACAGAATGTGAATACATACAATTTAATGGAGCCGGCTTTTATCAGTCACTAGTCTTGAATTTTTATACATGACAAAAATGGAGATCTAAGCATTTTTATTTGTCCAGGTCAGTCAGCTGGTGATTCTGATGTCTGATTCTTGGTCCCTGATTTTTTCCTCTAATTCGTTACCTACCTTTTATAAATACAGCAAAATAAA
>CAUYTI010155279.1:0-20961 GCA_963575145.1 Galago senegalensis | reverse complement strand
TGGTCCCAGCTACTTGGGAGGCGGAGGCAGGAGACTCGCTAGAGCCCAGGAGTTGGAGGTTGCTGTGAGCTGTAATGCCACGGCACTCTACCCAGGGGGACAGCTTGAGGCTCTGTCTCAAAAAAAAAAAAAAAAAAGAGTCTTAGAATCTGAGAGGGATGACCATTCCCTACCCACCCATCCAGACACTCCCAGCCAGATTCCAGCAGCACAGCCTGGGCTTGGAGAGCCAGAGGTTCCTTAGTTTAGGTCCCTCTTGTTATCATAGGTCAGCAGCTCTCTGGGGACTGACATAAGGCCCAGGGTGGGTCAGGGACAAACTTGTCTGCTCAGGAGGAGCTGTGCATCTGACCCTGGGGAGAGACAACACCTCCCTCACCACAATTGCACCAGGAGGCCTTGGCCAGGGCTGCTTTGCATGTCTGAGGTGGAACAGCCCTAGCATTTTGTCCCCCAGCAAAGCCACCACCTCATGTCCCCATCACTGTGCCTTCCGTCTCTCCCTGCCTGGCCACCTCAGTCTTCAGAGTGCCATGGAACATTTTCTGGAGGCATGGCAGGCCTGGCCCAAACTCCAGTGTTCTCAGCATTATGGGTGAGACCCCTAGCAGCCCTCCACTTAGCAGAGAAGCCAAGGCCCTACTTTCTCACAGCTTGATTCCCTGGATTCCTGCCTGTCACCTTAGCCCTACAACTCCTCGCTTTCTCCTCCAGCCTGCTGGAGGCTGCTGGGTGTAGCTCCCCACTCGCCCTTGATCCACAGGGCACCCATCCCCTGCCATGGGTCTTAGCTAGTGGGGCGGAGATAGCGCTCCCTTCCTGGTGGTCTCTCCCCTCCTTAGAGCCCTGTCTATATCTCCCCAGAACTGAAACTGGGAGAGATTTGAACTTGAACTTGCCACTGAGTAACAGCTTAGTCTCGGCGGCTAGTGCCATCTCTTGCTGCTTCAGACTGGTGTCTGACTAAATGCAACGTGGGACCGTGGGTTGGATTCTGTAACAGAATAAGGACTTGAGTGGAGAAACTGGTGAGATTTGGAAAGAAGTCTGTGGTTTCATTAACAGTGCGGTACCAGCATTGTTTTTTTAGTTTTGACAAATGCACATGTCACGGGGAGGGTAAAATGTTAACATCAGGGGACACAGAGTGACCTGCAGATGGGAACTGTCCTGCCTCTGTGTTTTCAGTGCCTCTCAAATTATTTCAGAATAAACATTTATTTTTTTTAAAACTGTGAATCTGGGTAAAGGATTTTCTTTACACAGGAGTTCTTTATACTGTCATTGCAACATTTTTGTAAGTTTGAATATATTTCAAAATACAAGGGCCAAACCGCTTCATAACAGCATCATTTACAATGGCTAAAAAGTGAGGGCAGCCGAGTGTCCATGGACGGGTGGGTGGACACACAAAGTGTGGGGTGTCCAGACCAGGGAGCATTGCCCAGCCGGAAAGAGGAAGGGCTTTTTGCTACACACCGTGACACGGATGAACCCAGAATATGTTATGCTGAGTTAGTCAAGCCAGTTTCAGAAGGACAAATGCTATTTGATCCCACTCCTGTGGGACTCCTGGAATATCAAAAATCAAAGTAAAGTGGCTGTTGCCAGGGCTGGGGGTGGGGAGGTAGGCAGGGGGAACTGTCCCAGGGACAGAGTGTGGGTTCGGGAAGGGGAGAAGAGCTCTGGGGATGGTGCCATGAAGGCTAATGTATGTTGTGTTATTGAGCCACACACTTGAAAATGGTTAAGATAGTGAGTTTTATTTTTATTTTTTTGTTTTTGAGACAGAGTCTCACCATGTTACCCTTGGTAGAGTGCTGTAGCATCACAGCTCACAGCAACCTCAAATTCTTGGGTTTAAACGATTCTCTTGCCTCAGCTTCCCAAGTAGCGGGGACTACAGGGACCCACCACAATGCCCAGCTATTTTTTTGTTGCATTTGTCATTGTAGATCTTAGCTGGCCCCAGCTGGGCTCGAACCTGCCAGCCTCGGTGTATGTGGCCGGCACCATAACCACTGTGCTATGGGTGCCACCCAGGATGGTGAGTTTTATGTCATGTGTGTTTTGCTACAATTTTAAAAATAAAAATAAATAAAGTTCCTACAAATTAACTGTGTACACAGAAGGTGGCGGTGGGGCCTCTGTGGCCCTCAGACTCTTCACCCTCCTGAACTGAGGCCCAGTCAGGAGCACCCAGATCTGGCCTTCTCAAGTGTGGGTCCAAGTTGCAGCCATCTCCCGGTCACTGGACTGGGCTTTCCTCCTGCTCCACTCCCTACAGCCAGAGCCCTCTCCTGCCCCCTTCCCTGGTCCCACCCCCCAGAAGAGGGGGCCATTTGGAAGCCAAAGCAGCTCTGAGAAGCCCAGACTTAAGGCCTGCAATGAATCCCAGAGCCCCAGGGCAGGGACCTTTGGGAGGTCCTCTAGGAGCTCATCTCCGTCCCCAGCCCCGCTGTGCTGTGCAGGTGTGACCCAGGCTGTGGTAGGCTGGCAGCCCCCAGTAGCCTCCTGGGGAGGCCAGTGGCTTCCTGCCCCTTGCCCTGGAGCTCTCTAGGACCTTGGGTAGGGGTGAAGGCTGCTCAACCTGTCCCTGAGCTGCTCCCAGGAGTGGGTGCTGGTTCCTGGGAGCCAGGTAGGCAGCCAGAGCCCCTGCCCCAGCCAGCAGCCTAAAGCCCCAGGGGCTGCCTGCCTTGGCTGTTCCCAGCTGCAAGAGGGACCCTGTTCTAGGACACCTGATGGCTAGGTATAGGGTTCAATTTGGATTTCAACTAAATAAAAATAAAAAAAATTTTTTTTCAGGGCAGTGCCTGTGGCTCAAGGAGTAGTGTACCGGCCCCATATACCAGAGGTGGTGGGTTCAAACCCGGCCCCAGCAAACAACTGCAAAAAAAAAAAAAAAAAAAAAAATATATATATATATATATATATATATATATATATATATTTCATATGATAAGGATGTCCCAGATAGTGCATGAATTGTTTGTTTATCTGAAATTCCCATTGACCAGCCATCTAGTATTTTTAGTTGCTACATCTTGCAGCCCCACCCGGGTGCCAGCAGACACAGAGCCCCACAAATGGGGCTGGGCCAGAACTCAAGAGGCCACTCTAGCCTAGAAGTCATCAGGGACCAGCAACATTGAAGACACATACCAGGCCCTATGCAGTGCCAGAGGTGGCAGCCATAGGGCCCACTCCTAGAAAGGGAGAGTGGGATGGGAGACGGGGCCCCAAAGGGGTTTCCTCTGGATCAAGCCAAACATGGCGACATGCCCGGTGCATAGTAAGTGCAGACACATATCTGCAGGGTGAATGAGTGAGCGAGGGGATTGTTGGCCTAACAGTGGGGTATAAAGGCACCACTGCTAGTGTCCATCTGAGCATGAGAGGAGGAACGCCAGTGGGGGCCAGAACTGTGACAGAGCCAGGGGTGCTCTAACTTCGAGGGCTCTAGCCCACAAAATACTGTATACATTAGTGCTTTTCAAACCTGTGACTATGATCTACAACAAGCAAAGTATTTTCCCCTGCAATTCAGGACCTGCGGTCACAGACACATATATAACAAAACCAAAATTGTACACTAGAATGCTTTCTCTGACTCAGCACCTGTAGCTCAGTGGCAAGGGTACCAGCCACATACATCAGAGCTGGTAGGTTCGAACCCAGCCTGGGCCGGCCAAACAATGACAGCTACAACCAAAAAATAGCCAGGTGTTGTGGCGAGCACCTAGAGTGCCAGCTACTTGTGAGGCTGAGGCAAGAGAATCGCTTAAGCCCAAGAGTTTGAGGTTGCTGTGAGCTGTGACACCACAGAACTCTATGGAGGGCAACATAGTAAAACTCTGTCTCAAAAACAAAAAAATGGGGTGGCACCTATGGTTCAGTGAATAGGGCACTGGCCCCATATACCAAGGGTGGTGAGTTAGAACCTGGCACCGGCCAAACTGCAACAACAGCAACAAAAATAGCTGGGTGTTGTGGTGGGCACCTGTAGCCCTAGCTACTCAAGAAGCTGAGGCAAGAGAATCGCCTAAGCCCAAGAGCTGGAGGTTGCTGTGAGCTGTGACGCCACAGCACTCTACTGAGGGTGACAAAGTGAGACTCTGTCTCTAAAAAAAAAAAAGAATGCTTTCTCCACATGGCACACCCTGATATTTACTATTCTATTTCTTAATATTCTATATTTTAAAACAAAATGTTTGCAACTGTGTGAACTGATTCAACTCCCAATGAGTCATAACTGGCAGGAGAAAAAATCCCAGCACATGTGCCACCCTGAGGGTGAGAAGCAACCAGGCCCCAGCCCTGTTGTGCACCAGCAGGATGGGTGCTTCACACACTGCTCTGAAACGCAGTATTTCTTTATCAAACACACATGGAGGATCCAACGGGGCAGAGGGGCGGAGGTGGGTGGTGACCTTAGCGCAGGGTCTGCCCCTACACGGCTCCCCATGGACGTTAGCCATGACTGCAGTGAGGTCATATTTTGATTGCACAGTGGTGCCTTTATATCCCACTTACCCCTGATGAGGCCTCAGGTCAGGGACATCCTCATATGAAAAACAGCACCATTCTCTTGCCTGGTACCCAGCACCTCTTCTCCCTCTTGGTATCTAGACTGTCGGAGGGAAGGGAGGGGAGAGAGAGTTTCAGAGTTTCAAAATCAAAGCTTTTGATTGACAAGAGCCTGGGATTTTGAATTTCAAAAGTCAGCTTTGAAGGACTCAGGATGCAAAGTTTGCACCCTGTGTCACAGACTGGTGTAAAGAGATGAAGGGCCAGCCACGGGGACCCACCTCCCAGACGCGATGTCTATGCGGTTCTCTAGATAAGAAGACAGACAACCTAATTTTTTTCTTTTTTTTTTTTTTTTTTTTTTGAGACAGAGCCTCAAGCTATCCCCCTGGGTAGAGTGCCGTGGCATCTCAGCTCACAGCAACCTCCAACTCCTGGGCTCAAGCGAGTCTCTTGTCTCCGCCTCCCACATAGCTGGGACCACAGGCGCCCGCCACAACGCCCGGCTATTTTTTGGTTGCAGCCGTCATAGTTGTTTGGCGGGTCCGGGCTGGGGATTCGAACCCACCACCTTAGGTGTACATGGCTGGCGCCTTAGCCGGTTGAGCTATAGGTGCCGAGCCCCTAATTTTTTTCTAGACAGTCAAAAGATTTAAACACACTCTTCACCAAAGAAGACATACAGATGTATGTCTTTACCAAGCATGTAAAAAGATGATCAACATTATTCAGTAGTCCTTAGGGAAATGAAAATAAATTAAAACCACCATGACATTTCATTACAACGTTGGAGAGGATGTGGATGAGCTAGAACTCTCACGTGCTGCTGCTGGGGAGGCAAGAAGGCACAGCCGCCTTGGACAGCAGCTCGTTCATTTCTTAAAAGGTCAAACACGCTCCTGCTTATGACCGGTCGTTCCGTGCCTGTGTTTTCACCGGACAGGGATAAAGCATTTGCATGCCCTGAAACGTGTACACCAATATCCACCGAGCCCTGCAAACAGTCCTAATGGCCCTCATCAAGTGAACAGATAAATGTGACACGTCCCTACTGTGGGGTACTGCTCAGCAATTATAAGGAAGGAACGGGTTCGTGTTACAATATGGATGAACCTCAGAATAATTACCCTGAATGCAAGAAGCCAGGCAAAAATGGGTAGTACATATGGCCTGGCTCCATTTATGTAAAATTCTAGAAAATCAACAGTGGTCTATGGTGACAAGAAGCACGTCCGGTTTGCTTGGGGCTGGAGGATGGAGGAGGAATTACAAAAAGACAAGAAAATTTGGGGCTGATGGACATGTTTATTATCTTAATTGTGTTTCATGTAAATACATGAAACACATCAAATTGTATACTTTAAATACAAGCAGCTTATTACATAGCAATGGTAGCTTAATAAAGGTTTTTTTTTTAAACTCAGCCTTGAAGGAGTGAAGATTTAAAGTTCATGCCGTGAATAATGGTTGGCACAAACAGAGGAGGGGCCTCTCAATCTCTCTCACACACAGGAACACATTCTAAAAAAAGGAAAAAAGCTATTTTCCTGTATACTCACACCTGGAACATCCTGACACCAAACTCACAGGAAAAATAAACTGGTTTCTGTACCATACTTCTGACTTTCTGATGGTCCAGACTCACATTGCAATATGACGGTACCCAGAGCTACAGCAGAGCCCGCAGGGTAAGGCCTCAGGCCCACAGGACAACCCCCACTGCAGGTGCTGATTGAAAGGACTGGAGACCCTCCATAGCTGCCCATCTCCCTGCACTCACTGACCACCTACTTACGTGGACCCAGGAGCAAGGATAACATGTGGGCATGTGTGTCACACACACTGGCTGGCAGATGCATAGTGGCACACAGGGGCATCTGTGGGCCATCGATGCTGCCCGGAGCTGCCTCGGCCCTTCAACTGCCCATCTTCACTGTCACATTCACATTTACACCCAACCCTACAGTGACCCCAGGTCTCAAAAGCCTCAGAGGCAAACTCCCACTCACATTGCCTCAGAGACCCTGGCCCAAACTGGGCAGCACAGCCCTGTACTCAGCCCTGTCTGCACTTCAGGCTGAGAGGGCCAACGGCCTCAGGGACCCGGCCCCTCTCCAGAAAGCGAGTCTCACCTCGGGCACATGCTCAGTCTTGACATGTGCCCACAACTCAGTGGTTAGAAAGGGTTTTTTCCTCAAGCAGTTCTTGTTAAAGAAGCCCCAGGCAGGCTTTTGCAAATAGCCAAGACCTTCCTACCAAAGCAGGAAGAGACCCTGTTTTGCTGAGGGGTAGGGGGACAGAGGGGCCCTGCAGTGACCAGCTAGCCGAGGGACGGTATCCCAGCCCTTAAGTGCAGGTTGAGGGACAAGAGCAACTGAGATCCCCAGGGGTAGAGGGGCAATTTGATCCCTTTTGGAAAAGTCAAGACATGTCCATCACGAGAAGGAAGGAAAAAAAGAAAACCAAAACAAACAAACAAAAAATCCTTATATTTTCTGCATCAAAACCCTGGGTCCCCTCCTTCAAAGTGAGTATGCATAGGGGCAAGGCACAATTATGAGAGGAACTTTGCCTAACAAATGCAATCAGTGTAACCTGGTTTCTTGTACCCTCAATGAATCCCCAACTATAACAAAATTAAAAAACAACAAAACAAAATGAGAATGCATTTAGGAAGAAAAGATGACAAGAGCCAGGTCTATATAAGTGGCTCGTTCCAGCTCATCCCAGCCCAGGGCATCAGTGACTGCTGGCTCCTGGGCAGGGGATTCCTCCTAAGAACTAGACCTCCACCCCTGCGACTCCAGGTAACCCCAGTCCAGTGCTGGAGCATCACCAAAACAGCCAGACACATCAGGTCACTTTCTGTTATGCCTTGAATGACTCTCCTTTATTGGAAAGAATAAAATCTCATGAGCAGAAATAGAAAACACTGCAAAAATATTTATCTGTTGACATAACAAAAATATTTATCTGTTGACATAATAGTTGAAGTCGCAAGGGTTTTAGAAAACCTGGGAAGAATGACATCTGTCATCTGGAAGATGCTGCCTCGGGGTTGCTGACTGATGGGTAAGGGGCAAACATCCTCTGCTTGCCAAAACCTGATCTTAAAAGTCTAGGTGGGCTTTACCCAGTGCCGTATAGGGGGCCTACATCGTGGAGTGAACAGTGACTGGGTAAGCTGAATTCTATTTCTAATGCCCCAGGGGCACCGGCTATTTTAAAGAAGAAATTTAGTTGTAGCAACAACAATAAAAAAATCATTAGAATGCAGATTAGCCCTCTCCTCTCCATCCTTTCTTGGTAAATCTGATTTTCAATTTCTCTGTGTGCTTAGGGCTAGGAGGAGTGTCTGTAAGTCTGGCAGGAGGAAAATTACCAGGGGCTCCCGCAGGGCCACAGGCAGTACCATGGGGACCTACAGAGTTCTTGGCCCCATTTGCACTTCACAGGGCAAAGGTTGCAAGGGCTTTGAGACTCCTTAAGCCCTAAGGTCAAGGGCACTGGCTGGCTACTCTGTGGACGAGACCATTGCCCAGGACCCCAGGTTACTTGTGTGAAGGTTTAGCAGAGCCTTGGGCTCCCTGTGTATCCCCCTCCTCTGTCCTCCCTGTCCTTTCTCAGACCCTCATCTACATGTGGACCAGCCAGCTCCCGCACTGTCCTGGAGTGGGCCATCCCCAAATACAGCCATCCCTGAAAACTCAGGGCCACCCTGAGGCCCAGGGAAGAAGGACCCTTGCTCTGGGCCCCATGATTTAGAAGGCCCTCCTCTGGCCCTCCTTTGGGCAGATAGCTGGAAAGAAGTCATATATATATATATTTTTTTTTGAGACAGAGCCTCAAGCTGTCCCCCTGGGTAGAGTGCTGTAGTGTCACAGCTCACAGCAACCTCCAACTCCTGGACTCAAGCGAGTCTCCTGCCTCTGCCTCCCAAGTAGCTGGGATCACAGGCGCCCACCACAACACTCGGCTATTTTTTGGTTGCAGCCAGGGATTAGGATGAGGCCATCTGTAGGGACCATGCCTCTTCCCACCATACCCTGTGACTGGTTCCTGGGCCCTTCCTGAAGCTGCATCAAATTTGATTCCAGTTTTGTGGGCTCTGTGTAGAGCATGGCCATCACACATCCCAGTCACAAAGGAAGTCTGAGCTCAGGCCCCAGGACCTGGCCGTGCAGCTGAGGAGGGGGGTGTTAAGGCCCTTTTGTGTTCTGTGACCACAGTCCTGCCTCAGGGCCAGCAGGGGTGAGCTGGAAGCAGGCTTGCTGGGCTGGCTACACACAATGGGTCAGCTTGCCTGGCTCAGCTCTGGCAGCTCTGGAAGCGACCCTCCAAAGGGAAGCTCCCGCCCTCCCAGGTCTTCTCTTGTTCCTGTCCCCCTGACCAGGGACAGGTGCTTCATGGACTGGGAAATGTGGATCCCAAGCTCTGGCCACAAAGCTGCTCTGCTCAAACCATTTTCGATGTTTTGCTCATAGGGCTGAGCACAGAAGCTGATGCTTGTCTTTGAGTTCAAATTTGTGTGTGTGTCCGAGACCTCTGCCCTTCCCAAGGCTGCCTCATACAGTCACACAGGGATTTTTTTTTTTTTTTTGAGACAGAGCCTCAAGCTGTCACCCTGGGTAGAGTGCTGTGGCGTCACAGCTCACCACAACCTCCAACTCCTGGACTCAAGCAAGTCTCCTTCTTCTGCCTCCCAAGTAACTGGGACCACAGGCACCCGCCACAACTCCCGGCCATTTTTTGGTTGCAGCCATCATTGTTTGGCGGGCTGGGCTGGATTTGAACCCGCCAGCTCAGGTGTATGTGGCTGGCGCCTTAGCCGTTTGAGCCACAGGCACCCAGCCAGTCACACAGGTTTTCACTGCACAAGAGCAAAAGGCCAAAGTGATACCCAGCGCTGAACCCAGCCTGGGCTCCTTTCCCCCAGTGGTGAGCCCTCCCCTACAAGGCTGCAACTTCCCAGAGAGGGGGCCCTTTTCAGATCTACCCAAAAGTACCATATAAAGCCAACAGCTACCCTGACTGCCTCTATCACAGACATAAAGGAACTCAGAGAGGTGAGGTGACGTGTCCAGAACTGCACAGCTGGGCAGTGATCGTTGGAATTCAAGCCAGGTCTTCCCATTCTATGGCATTGCCTACAGAAAAATTGTGCAGAATAAAACACTGCGGTATTCATCTTCAGCTCTAAGCACCTGTCCTGGCCCATAGGACTGTTTTAAAGATGAAGGGGGCAGAAGCCATGCCTGATATCAAGCTGGGCTACCTGGCCACTCACTCTGGTGGCCGATGTTGTTTGTTTTTCTGGCTGAAGATCAGTTTCTCAGGCGTTGAGGGTTAATCGAGCACAGGGTTGGGAAACTGCCAAAAAAGCGAGAAAGACAAGACTCGCGTTGGTGGGGTGAGGGAGGTGGCCCTGCCTCTGCCCCGCCCCCCTCCTAGACACAGGTGCCCCCTTTGCGCTCTGCAGGGGTGGGGACGCAGCTGTTGGTTTTGTGTTAAGCCAGGAGTGGGGGGCTCCTCCAGAAGCTTTTACAGACTGAGGAGAGCAATGTCTACTCCCCTTGCTCTTCTCTATGCGGGCATCTCACGGGAAGGGGTCTCCTGCTCTCCCAGGCTCCTCTTTCAGCTCCGAGCCACCATCCGGGCAAGGGCAGGACGTCTCCCTGAGCCCCAACCCTGCTTCTCCTGATTTTCCTTCACAGCTTCTTGTTTTGTCTCCTCCTCAGACACAATGAAAATCGGCTCTGACTTTGCAGGACTGGAAAGGCAGCAGGTGGAGGAGAGGCACCCCTCTGGCCCGCTCTGCTCCAGCCCTTGACTTGGAGAGCTTTTTCCTTCACGAGGAAACTCCAGCTTGTTCTGTGGGGTTGCAGATTCACGTGTGCGACACACAGCTGCACAGTTGACACGTGTGTGCGTCTCCTGGGAGAGTTGGAAACAGGATGTGTCCTGCAAACATATTTGGAAAGAAGCCAGAGCAGGGGCCTCACCAAACCGGGGCCCCACCCAGAGGTCTTGGGCGATTGTCTTATTCCTGAGCACGCAGATTCAGTTCTCTCACTCTGGAGATGATGGCAGGAGAATTCAAGAACCACGGTCACGCCAACCTCAGACTTCCTGTAGAGGGTCAAGACATCCGTCATTGTTCCTCCACAGATTAATAGAGTGTCCCATTCCCGGTCTCTATGACAACTGCCCCCGGTGCTTCTGTAATCATGAAATGGAATTCATTGAAAGTGTTATTCAGTGAACTCTTCTCCAGACAAACAGGCTGAGGAAGGAAATTACCGGAAGCCCCAGCACCTCTGAACGGGTCTTTGTTTCCAGGAGAACAGTTCAATCAGCCTGATGAGATACCCAAAGCCACTATGGGAAAGGCCAGCTATTAATTGAGGAGTGTTCCGGAAGGCGCCCTGGCCACAGTGGGGAGCGGGCTTTGCACATGCCGCGCACAGCTCCTGGCACAGCAGAGCCCCCAGAGCCTGCCAGGAACAGCAAGGATGAGGAGGCTTCATTTTCCTCCCCCTGTCCCCCCACCTTGGGCTTTCTGCTTCAAGTTTCTATCTCTGCAAGGGACGCCCTGTGCCGGGGACAAATCCGCTCAGAAACAGAAAGTCCCAGAGTCCTCAAATCCGCGGCTGCCTTGAGGGGTTCGTAGAGGAGCTTCCCCCAAGCAGTAGGATGATAAACTAAGACTCCAGGATCTGGATGCAAAGGAGAGCTCCCTATTCTGCACAAATGCCTTTGCATGTAAAAAGGGAAACAAAACAGCATTTTCTCCAATGATATAAGTAATTCAGATTCGCAGTAGAAAAATTAGAAAATAGGGAAAAACAGGAGGAATAAGCCAATTGTAATCCCACCCTTTCCTCAAATAACCACCTTAGGGCTTGGGCATAAGCTGTCGGCCCCACCCTCGCGTGGCTGCCAGGCTGACTCCCAACATCAGCAAAGCGGCTTTGTCTTTCCTGCCCCAGCCCCTTAATGTGCCCCCGGGAGGAGGTTCATCTTCCCTCAGCCCTGGATGAAAACGCCAGCACTTATGGCTTCTTAGCGTCTTCTCTTAGGTAATAGTTCCATGGGCATTTGGGGTTGCAAACACAGTCTTAATTTGTTCCTCAAAACACTCAGCCTGTGGGAGACCAGAAATATGCCACCCCAAAATATGCATCTTCGGCATACGGATTGTTGAGCTGAAGGCAATTAAGAAGCAGCAGATGCAGGAAAGCTCAGCCCTCCCCGTATTTGCCTAAAAGCAGGGCCCAGGTTTACAAAGACAGAAGGAACGCCTGCTCCCCTCCTAGCAGGGAGGTCACAGGGCGCCACTGGCAACAACCTGGACAAGCGTTTCTACCAGCTGCCTGTCGTCTGCCAGCTAGTGCCTCCCACAGGTTGCTGCCCCTGGAGACGCAGAGTCCTCTTCCTTTGTCTTCTCACTTCCTAAAACTTGACTGTTCTCTGTTGAAGCTGCTACTGAAGCTGGAATTCAAACCCACCTCATTGAGAGCGACTCCCTCCCTGGGGGTCTCTGCATGTATATGAAATGTGTGTGCTGATAAACTTCTGTCCGTTTTCCTCCTGTTAACTCACCTGTTGTTCCAGGAAGCCATCCCAGCTAAAACCTGTGAGGGTTGAGGGAAAAAGGAGTTTTCCACGTCTGCAAGCCCATGACATTTACCCACATCCTCCCCCCTCTGCTCAGCTGCCCCAGGCCAGAGGCGGCGGGGGAGAAGCCTTGGGCAGGGGATCTTCTGCTCCAGGTGGCAGAGAGCAGAGGGGGTGGGCAGAAGGATGGCTCCTGGTAGGACGGTTCCCACTCACCTGGGCAGCTCCCTCTCCTTCCTGGCATGGCTCCTGGAAGGTTCCCTGATGGACTCTGGGTTACCATGACTCTGGAAGCCCCTCAGCTATCAACGCCCCCAGCATCCTTCATAGCACTGCCCTCCCTGGTCCGCCTCCTTGTTCTGACAGACAAACCAGGGCCAGTGGGCCATTCCCCATCCACCCACCCAGCTCCACTACCCAAACAGCCAGAGCCGCTCCCTGCCGAGGGGATGTCTCTGGGGCGGTAGAGCCCGGCCCCACTTGCTCATGCCTTTCCGGGTTGCACCAGGCTTCTCTCCGCTGCAGGGGACACATTTCTAAGCTCCCTTAGGGTCCCAGAGATTCTCAGGGTACTTGAGGCTGGACCTACCATCCATCTGGACCCTTCCTTCAGGAGAGGGGTGGTGGGATGACGGCAGATGACAGCTTGCTCCACAGACACCCACCCTGTTCCCCCACCCTGTGCTCCTCCTCAAGCTCCTTCTAATATTCTGGGAGGGGTAAGGGGGCTGGAGAGACAAGGGCAGGGGCCCGCCATCATCTCTCCCATCAGCACTCAGGCAGGAAGAGCAGCCTTCTAGCAGCCTCTGACAGCACCTTCTCTAAATATAAAATTGGGACAAAATGGTAACTCACATTTATTGAGCGTTCACGGCGATAAGCACTTTACAGGGATTAGCTCGCTGAATCCTCACAACCACAGGAATTAGACAGCCTGTAGAGAAGCATTAACCCGGCCCAAACAGAGGCCGGCTTCTGCCTGCGCCTGCCGGGAGGAGATCTCCAGGCCCTTGCAAGGTCCTGCCCCACGAGAGCATCTTTGTTTGTCTGAGGGCTTTGGCTCCTGGGCAGTCTAGCAATGTGGTTTTTGATAAGCGCCTTGGGATACTTCATAACTGTCCTGACCTCCAGAGAAACTCCAAACTAAAGGTCAGCCATGTAGGCAGTATGTGTCCTAGTAACATTTCTGAGCACCAAAGGCTTAGATGAGCTTTTGGCCCTGGGTGGCTGCTCTCTTGAATGTACTCACAAGTCCTGGCCCGGGGAAGGTGGAGCACCCAGGACTCCACGGGGAGACGATGACCAGCAGCTTCACCCAGACTTCACCCCGTTCCACTCACCCTTTGGCTGGTTCGAATTTGTGTCCTTTCACTGCAACACCTGTGATTGTAAGTATAGCACTTTCCTGAGTTCTATGAGAATTATCAAAGATTGTGGGGCCCTGAATTCATAGCCAGCTGGTCTGAAGTGGGGGTGGTCAAGCTTGTGGCTGGTCTCTAGAGTGAGGGTGTCTTGTGGGGACTGTGCCCTTTGTGCAATTTTCAGAACGCACTACAAATGCTACCATGATCTCTGCATTACAGGCAGGGAAGTGGGTACTAAGATGGTTCCTTGACCTGCCAAAGGCCAGACAGGCAGATTCTGCACAAACTCCTACGTAATCTATAATTTATAAACTTAACCCTAAATCCATGGGTCCCAGTGATCCTAAGCAGTGTTTCCTACAAGTCTAGACCTAACCAGGGGAGAATGGGGAGAAGGGGAGACTACGGGTTGTAGAATGGCATCCCTTCCACAGCCACACCTCCTCCCCGAGGGCAGAGGAGAAGGAGGATTCTTCTGGGTCTTCCAGGGCAACCCATGGTCCACACCCCACATCCTCCAAAGACCAGCATCAATTCTCAGAGACAGGGGTATCCTTGATGAGGAAAGGGATGTGAAGAATTTCCCAGAGAGGTCCCTGACTAGGGAGAGGCAGCGAGCTGAGCCCAACCACCCCTGGGACTCAGAGACGATGCCTAATATAATTGGGGTGATCTGCCACGTAGCAACTGAAAACCAGCAGAGGAGGTGAGGGGCACAAATGCATGTCAGCTACATGTGCGCTCCCCACCCATGTCCTCGGCCCCCCAGTAGAGCAAGGGTCAGCAGGGCGTGGCCCACAAGCCACATTGGCCCCCTGCTTGGTTTTATAAAGTTTTCTCATTAACACATGCTTATTTACATATAATCTATGGCCAGTTTCTCATTAAAATAGCAGAGGTAAGTAGCTGTGATCGAAACTGTGTAGCTTAAAAAAGTTCATGCCTGTAATCCCAGCACTCTGGGAAGCCAAGGCTGGTGGATCACCTGAGCTCAGGAGTTCGAGACCAGCCTGAGCTAGAGTGAGACACCACCCCCCCATCCCCCATCCCCATCTCTTAAAAAAAAGGAAAACAGCCGGGCATCATGGCAGGCGCCTGTAGCCCCAGCTACTTGGGAGGCTGAGGCAAGAGGATCACTTGAGCCCAAGAGTTTGAGGTTGCTGTGAGCTATGACACCAGGGAACTTTACCCAGGGAGACAGAGGAGACTCTGTCTCAATCAATCAATCAATCGAATCTTTACCATCCAGCCCTTTACAGATGTTTGCTGACTTCTGTGGCAGAGGGTCAGATCTTTGTTTTTGAACTCAGAGGTATTCAGGTGACCTGCCTCAACCAGCAAGAGGTGAGCAGAGTGATGTGGGTCACCGCCTTTGTGGGGCAGCCTTAAAAGCTCAAAGTCTGGGCTTTGTTTTCTGTTCCTTCTAGGAGAGGCTGCTCCTTCATCCTGGGCCCTGGGTGCTCCTCAGCTTCCATAACCCCCCCAAAGTTGCAAATGTTGTGGGTGGAAATGCATTTACTACAGACCAACTCACCGAATGTCACACTTTGCCCACCTCACATGTGCTATCAATACTTAACGTTACCCTACAGTTGGGCAAAATCACCTACCACCAAGCCTACTTGAACTTTATAACGCAATGTGGAATTTATTGACTGCTGCACAGAGAGTGAAAACAGAGCAGATCCCAGGTACAGTTTCTACTGGACGCACACACTTTCACACCATCCTCAATGTACGTTGGGGACTCTCTATCTTAGTGTCCTTGGGATAAAAGACTGAAATGGTCCTGTGACCTGCCAAAAGCCAGACAGGCAGATTTTCACAAATATAAGCATTTCAACATCTGAAACTTGTAGAACGGGCAGTGCCCATAGCTCAGTGGGTAGGGTGCCGGCCACATACACCGAGGTTGGCAGTTCGAACCCAGCCTGGACCTGCTAAACAACAATGACAATTGCAACCAAAAAATAGCCAGGCATTGTGGTAGGTGCCTGTAGTCCCAGCTACTTGGGAAGCTGAGGCAAGAGAATCACTCGAGCCCAAGGGTTTGAGGTTGCTATGAGCTGTGACACCACCATAGTACTCTACTGAGGGCAACATAGTGAGACTGTCTTAAAAATAAATAAATAAATAGAAAACAAGCTGGTGGAACTTTAAAGTGTTTAGAGTCTTTCTTAAGTGAATGTGATTCTGAGACAGAGTCACCTGCACAGGCAGCTGCAGCCTTCATTTCTCTGTTCCAGGCCATCAGCTTCCTTCCTTAGTTCTGTGGTTTTCCAAAATGGCATAAATGACTAAAGGGCACCAGGGCACTACGGATGAGTTTTCCCCTTCTTTTCTAGGACTCTGTGACTGTCACGTTGCCTAAGACTGAGGGCTAAATTCACTCTTTTAATTTGGGAAGGAAAGGCAGCGCCTGTGGCTCAGTGGGTAGGGCGCCAGCCCCATATACTAAGGGTGGCAGGTTCAAACCCGGCCCCAGACAAACTGCAACAAAAAAAAATTGGTGGGCATTGTGGCGGGCACCAGTAGTCCCAGCTACTGGGGAGGCTGAGGCAGGAGAATCGCCTAAGCCCAAGAACTGGAGGTTGCTGTGAGCTGTGATGCCACAGCACTCTACCGAGGGTGATAAAGTGAGACTCTGTCTCAAATAAATAAACAAATAAGGAAGGAAATGAAAACAAGCTGTATGGAAAAGAAAACAAATGGTAACTAATTAAATTGCTGTAACTCATAAACCAAACTTGTCTGGAAAATATTACAATCCTATTAGGTTTGTTTTCTGCCACTATAAATGAGACTTTAACTTTGAACTTGAGAGCACTGGGCCCTGTTCCTTCAGAGTCTGTGTTACCCAAGTGGCTATTCTCAGCTTTGTGTATGAATAAAGTCTTCTGAACTGGATTCCAATCCTTTTCATTATTTCAGGTTGACAGGCCGCCAGAACAAAGCCCCACAAAGTGGGTGGCTTAAAACAACAATGTCTTCTCTCACAGTTCTGCAGGCCAGAGTCCAAGATCAAGGTGTCGAAGGCTCTAAGGGAGGACCCTGCCTTGCCCTTTCCAGCGCCTGGTGGTGGCTGCAATCCTTGGTGTTGTTTGGTGTGTGGCTGAATCACTCCCAGCTCCGCCTTCATCTCCACACGGACACTCAGCATGAGCTAAATTAAACCTTGTTCATGGAGAGCCACGGGGACCTGGGGGTCACCTGCACCACGGCACAATGCAGCCCGGACTGCTGCTGCTGAATGCGAAGCAACACCAAAGAAAGGCAGGCTGTGGCCTCACTTGCGTGGGGCAGGCGAGGGCGCCGCCGGGTCGCCGAGGCAGCGGCGGGATGCCGGGTGCTCAGCGGAGGGGGCTGTGGAAGGTTTGCTTCGGAATAATTTGAAACGGTTTGATTCCCCCGCCAGCACGCTCCTTTCATTTATTTGTTTTTCTAGTGTCAATCACAATTTTAAGAATCAAAATGTAAGCTGTAGGTTGGGACTCTCTAGGACGAAGCAGAGGCCACCTGACTTTCTGTAAGTTGCAGAAGCTGCCTGGATGCCCCCTCCCCAGCCCACCTGGACAGAAGTCCCCTATCCTCATGGTTCCCAGCTCGGAACCGAAGCCTGCTGCCAGCACTGTGTCATCCGTAGCTGCTAGGGGAGACTGTCAGTCTGCCAGTATTTATGTACCAGGCAGGTAGGTGCCCAGCTTTTTTGTGATGAGGGTGAGATTCTTCTTGATTTTCTGATTATCCAGAGGCTGGATTGATTGTGAGGTTTTTTTTCTTTAAGACAGAGTCTCGCTTTGTCACCACAGTAGAGTGCCGTGGTGGCACAGCTAAGAGCAACTTCAAAACCTCAAACTTTTGGGCTCAAGCCATCCTCTTGCCTCAGCCTCCCGAGTAGCTGGGCCTACAGGTGCCTCACAATCCCCGGCTATGTTTAGAGACCAGGTCTTGCTCTTCTTGCTCAGGCTGGTCTCGAACTCCTGAGCTCAGGTGATCCGCCCGATTGTGTAGGCTTTTGCAGAGTAGCTTTCTAGGTCCTGGGGGTGATGTTGGGAGGGCATTTAACAATGGAAAGTGCTGAACTTGGGGTGGTGGTGCTCCCATGTACTTATTGGGGGTTCCTTTCAGAATATGCTACAGCATCAAAACCCTCCTTACGGCGGTGCCCATAGCTCTGTGGGAAGGGCACTGGCCACATATACACAGGCTGGCAGGTTTGAACCCAGCCTGGGCCAGCTAAACAACAATGACAACTGCAACAAAAAAATTGCCAGGCATTGTGGCTGGCGTCTATTGTCCCAGCTGCTTGGGAGGCTGAGGCAAGAGAATCACTTAAGCTCAAGAATTGGATGTTGCTGTGAGCTGTGATGCTACAGCACTCTACTGAGAGTGACATAGTGAGACTCTGTCTCAAGCAAACAAACCCTTCTTATGAGGAGGGAAGGAAGGAGCCTTTCAGAGCCCCCTTCACTGTTGCACAACACTGATTTGTAGGGTAACCCTCCTGCCTGTAATTTCCTTCTTGCTCCCCATCCTCCGGCTCATCCTGCATTCCCCTCCTGAGGCTGGGCTGGTCAGCTTAATGAGCCTCACCAATTTGCCATCAGATAGATGGCGAACCATTAGCTGCCTGTTTAACGACCATATTTCTTCCTTTCGATGAGGGCTCAATATCTCTCTCATGAAATATTGCTTGGAGAGCCCCCAGTCCCGGACTTGGAGTACCAAGCGATTACTCAGCACTGATTCTGGAGCCGTGGCAGCTGGGTGACAGCCGCCTCTTCGTCTCCACTGGCTGATTAGTGATCGGAAGCGGGGCAGGCTTCCATCTTGCCAGAGATTGATGCCTCTGCCCGGTTCCTTTCTGGGCATCGGTGAAGCTGCCTGCTCCAGGTCCTCTTCCTGTTCTGATGTCTAGAGCCGCGGGTCTCTGTGCTCTCATGCTGGGGGCCCAGGTGGCCTGCGGGCTAGAGGCAGGTGGCTCAGCTGGACAGACCACGGTGCTGACCTACAACAACCACAGCTTCAATTCCCATCAGGTCACACTCTGGTTGAAAAGAGATAAATAGAGTTGCACACGGGGGGGGGCCTACGCTTTGGAAGTGCGTCCCCCTTTCTAGCTGCCAATTTAAGCAGGCCCTTCGCTGACCCCCCCCCAAGGCAGGTCTCCCCAAATCCATCCCCGAGAGGCTGCCCTGAGGCCACTCACGCCCAGTCCCTCCATCATTATTCAGCCTTCCCCTCCTTGCTGGCCCTGCCTCTCCCTCTGGCCTCCTCCTGCGAGGGCCGTCTGAGATACCTGTGTCTGTTACGCCACTTGTGCCCAGGGGAGTCGGGGGAGAGAGCTTCCGGCAACACGGCTGACCAGGTGGACCTGGGTTTTTCTCTCCCCTCTTCACGCACAAAGATGAACAAAACAACATTAACCACCACCACCAAATGGTTTTTATTCTTTTTATTTCTTTTTTAGAATATAGAAGTATAAGTTTATTTTATATTAGAGAAGGGGGAGAGAGTGGAGAAAAGAAATGAGAAAAAGAGAGGAAAGCAGAGGGCAGGGAGGGAGAGAGGGGGAGATGGGGGAAAGAGAAAGGGGCGAGAGGCTGGTGTGGCATCCCAGAGACAGCAAGGAAGAATGCCAGCCACCAGAATTTCTTTCTTTTTTTTTTTTTTGAGACAGAGTCTCACTTGGTCACCCCAGGTAGAGCGCTGTGGCGTCATAGTTCACAGCAACCTCACACTCTTGGATTCAAATGATCCTTCTCCCTCAGACTCCTGAGTAGCTGGGACTGCAGGCGCCCACCACAACGCCCAGCTAGTTTTAGAGACAGGGCCTCACTCTTACAAGACGCTCTTAGACAGGGTGGTTCCAAGCTGTGATCCCTCAGGTGAGATGCAGAAAGGCCAGGATGCAAAGTGTTTCCCAAATGCCGCCCTAGACAACGATTCAACCGAAAGCTGAGGACCTCTGCAAGAGAGAGAGCACCAGCTAATGTGCCTAAACCATGGAAGGAAGGAAGGAAGCATTTAGGTTACATGTAACAGACTTTCCTAGAGTGCTGGGGACCCACAGTGCAGATAAAACACCAAAGAAAAACATCTACTGCCCTTTACTGAGTGATCCGGGAGGAACAGAAAAAAAGGACAAGAACCTGCCAACTGAATCTTGAGCTCCTGAGGCCCAAGCAACTGACCTGAGCCTCCCAGAGCGCTAGAATTACAGGAATGAGCCACCGCACCAAATGTTTCTCAAATGAATATTCACGCTTGAAAGAAGGAGAGGGGGATCCTCAGAGTGGGAACTGGAGAGTGACGGCCCAGGTGGACACCTAACAGGCCTCGACTTTCAGGATGGGGCTAAAGTTCTGATGTGGGAACAGGAGGTGAGTTTTCCAGCTTACTCAAAGTGATGTAGCTGGAATGAAGCCTCCCACTTAAAATCTAGACCAGCAGATGGCTGCCCTAGGTGTGGTGCAGAAGGCGTGAGGAAAACCTCACCTATTGGACCAGAAACTTAAGGACTTGGATAGAAGGGAAAAAACAACCACCCCCCCCCCCAGACAAACAACTATGTGTGAGAAATCAAAGCTCTAGATAGGTGCCAAAAATGGAGCAGAGGGTGCTGTTACACTAAGAGGCTCAGGAAGCCTGAGCCATGAAAATGACATAAAAACTGGTCCAGAACCATCGGCGCATCTGCGTCTTGGCAGAAGCAATTATGAAAGGTCCCCACGGGGCCGTCTCATCAACTAGAACACACTGGCCTCCCACAGGGCAGTGGCAAACACTCCTAAAATAAGTTCCCATCAAAAATATGACAAACATTAACAAGCCACTTTGAGAGAGCACCAGTCAAAGTAGCAAAAGGAGAATCAGCTCCCTGATGCCTGAAATTAACAGAACATCTGAACGTGACTTACAAGGGTAGGTAAAATGATGTAGGAGGTAAAATAAAAATCCTAAGAATAGGACATTTTGAAAAGAGAGTAAGCAGTCCTGAAAAATTATTGAGATTATAAACTAAATTTATGAGACAAATGGCAGAGAGCACCGAAAAGAGAATTAAAGAAATGGAAGAGAAACAGAAGGAAATCCTCCAACACGAAGCACAGAGGTAAAAAGAGATGAAAATACGAAAGTACAAAAAAAAAGAAAAAAGGCTCGGCACCTGTGGCGCAACTGGCTAAGGCGCCAGCCACATACACCTAAGGTGGTGGGTTCGAATCCCCAGCCCGGACCCACCAAACAACAATGACGGCTGCAACCAAAAAATAGCCGGGCGCTGCAACCAAAAAATAGCCGGGCGTTGTGATGGGCGCCTGTAGTCCCAGCTACTTGGGAGGCGGAGGCAGGAGACTCACTTGAGCCCAGGAGTTGGAGGTTGCTGTGAGCTGTAATGCCACGGCACTCTACCCAGGGGGACAGCTTGAGGCTCTGTCTCAAAAAAAAAAAA
>CAUYTI010155277.1:0-41470 GCA_963575145.1 Galago senegalensis | reverse complement strand
CCGTACCACAGACCCAACACCCCCACCAGCCACAGACTGTACCTCACAGACTACAGGCCCAACAGCCTCTGAGTGTACCTCTGAGTCTACAGGCGCACCAGCCTCTGAGTGTACCTCTGAGTCTACAGGCGCACCAGCCTTTGAGTGTACCTCTGAGTCTACAGGTGCACCAGCCTCTGAGTGTACCTCTGAGTCTATAGGCGCACCAGCCTCTGAGTGTACCTCTGAGTCTACAGGTGCACAGCCTTTGAGTGCACCTCTGAGTCTACAGGTGCACCACCACACCCAGCTAGTTTTTTGGTAGAGACAGTGTCTTGCTCTTGCTCAGTCTAGTCTTGAGCTCCTGACCTCAAGCAACATTTATGCCTCCTAAAGTGCTAGGATTTTAGGCATGGGCCACTGAGCCTGACTCCAAATTCTTTCTTAGGAAAAAAAAAGTTTTGCCATGTTTTCCTAAATACTAGGATTGAGCTTTTCACTTTCTTTTATTCTCCTGTTTTCCATAACTCCAGCTTGGTGGTTCAGATCCAGGCTGTTGCACCCCAATTGCTGCCTCATCTGCTGTCCCAGACAAGAGGGCTTTGGGTTCTTGGGTGCTGCTGTGATTTTGAGAGATGTGTTCTCTTAAACCCTAGTCCTATCCATCTGAGACCCATATCCGTCACATCACGTGGGTACTTTTTCATTTTTGTGATGACAACATTTAAGACCTATGCTCTTGGCAGATTTCAAATATATAGCACAGTACTATGAACTCCAGGAGCCTTTCTGTACATATCTCTGCAGAATTTGTCTTAAAACTTAAGCTTTGGGGCGGCACCTGTGGCTCAAAGGAGCAAGGCACTGGCCCCATATGCTGGAGGTGGCAGGTTCAAACCCAGGCCTGGCCAAAAACTACAAAAAAAGAAAAAGAAAAAGAAACTGAAACTTTGCATCCTTTGACCGACATCTCCCCATTTTCTTCCTTTCTCCAGCCCCTGGAAACCATGGTTCACTCTCTGCTTCTATGGGTCCAACTTTTTAAATTTTACAGACAAGGGAACATTCGATCCATTGGAGACCAGAGACAGCAAGAAAGCAGAGGTAGGGAGATTCACTCTCTCTTCCTGAGCCGGGGTTTCTCTCTCCTGCCCTGGACAGCCGGGCCCTGGGTGGTGGGTCTTTGGACTCGGGCTGGAACTACACACCTTTGGGCCCTCCCACTTACAGGCAGCAGATCATGGGAATTCTCAGTCTCCATAATTACATCCCTCATAATAAATCTCTTTCTGTATTAGTTTTATTTCTCTGGTGACCCCTGACTGCTATCTAAATGCATATGGGTAAACAAACAAAAGATGTTTATAATTAGAAATATAAAAAACAATCATCACAATAGGCATACAGACAGATAAAAGAAGTACCCATAGAAAGAAGAAATTAAAATTTTCAAACCCTCACTGTCTAGAGATCAGCATCGACACTTCGGAGAGCACAGTGAATGTGTTCACGGATTATCTAGTGCGTGCCAGGCCACGATCAACGAGAAATCGCACGGTCCTGGGTTTTACTGTGTCTCCAGAAGGGTGAGGGCAGACGTGAGTGAGGAGCAGGGCGGCAACTCAACAGATAAACAATGTAAAGTTGTAAAAAGCGCTATGTGAGGAGCACAAAGTTTACTGAGAGAAACTGGAGAGGTTTACATAGAGGGGTCAACGGGGGCTTTGATGTAGAACCTCACTTCACTCCAGAACTGAAACTTGCCATAGACCAGGGCAGAGTGATCCAGTGGGGGAGGGCAGGCCCAAGCCTGAGTGAGAGAGACCTTGGCACGGCCCCTGGTGACAAGAGACACCTGTGTGGGGACAGCACGAGGGAGGCCAGGCCGGGACTGGACACTGCAGAGGCAGAGAAAAGCCTCATTTAGGCAGCGCAGCCCGGAGGTGGATTGTGGGCCGCAACACAGAGATCAAATACTTTCCCCAGTGAAAAAATGTTAAATCCATTTTAAGTCATGGTGGCAGTTTCGGAAAGTTATACGACTATACAAATATAGAAATAACTTTTAGAGAAATAGGGTTATAATAAACATGTTACTTTATTGCTACATAAAACGTTCTGAGTGCCTTGATATGTGGGTAGACGTAATGCTACACTATTATTTCAATGGCCATAGAATATTCTGTGGTACGCATATACTCACATCAATTTAACCAACTCCTTGTGGATAGACATTTCAGTTTTTGCTGCTGTGAGAAGCGTTCTGGGGTGAGCCTTCCTACAGCTGTGGTATGCATGCCCTGAGTTGGGGGAGGGAGACTTTAACCGACAAGCCTGGCTGTGCGGAAGGCAATAACGTTTGTGTATATTATAGCTAGAGTCTCCTCCCAAAGTGATACCGGTTCCTATTTTTTATAGCATTGTTGGAGCACCATTTTCCCCTCAATTACACAGTCACTTATATTTCTAATCTTCCTTAATGCGATAGGCGAAAAGATCTCTCATTCCGTTTTCGTATTTTTCCATTACCTGTGGGATCGAGGGTCAGGTATTTCTCCACCTGTGATTCGTACTTTGAGAATTACGTGTTTGGGTACTTGGCTCATTGTTTTTACTGACGTAGTTGTATTTTTTTTTTCCTCATTTCTTTGCCATAGTTCTTTCATTTCCCCGCTTTGGGTAAAGTTCCAACGAGATGACTTTCTTGATACAAACACCTTCACGAGAGACGTGTCTGTAAGTTGGGAACGGCCTCACACAGCTAACACAGAGCAACTGTCCCCTGCCCCAGTGGACAGTGTTGCGGACAAGCCCAGGGATACTCATGGTAACCTATTGAAGACGCTCCATTCTCTATGATCCAACTGAATTCTCAGAATATTCTGGTAAGGCAGACAGAGCTGGGACAATTTTCCATCTCTGGACAAACAGTGAACTTGACGCTCAGAATTCCCTCAACTGTGTGGTACTCCGAGCATCAGAGAACCAACACCAGCACTGCTAGGGAGGTATTACCAGGATTACGTTCCTGTGCCATTTGTACCACTTTATACGTTGACAGATAATTGGTGTTTACTTGAAAGAATTTATTTATGAGACTATAGAGGTACTTGTTTTGACCCCTTGTGAAACGTCTCTTATTAAAATGATTTAAGAAAGTTAAGGTTAGACTCCGGGGCTAAAAATTTGCTTTGCTATCTCCAGCGACATGCGGTTTCTATTTTTAAAAGCTTAGGAACTCTTTCGAAGCCTTCTACAAAAGAAGAAAAATGAGAAAACCCGGACTGGAAAGAAAATTGTGGTTGTTAGTTCCCTTAAATTGAAATGTTAAAACTTTATTGGTGAAACAGTTCATGTTAATTATCTCCTGCTTTTTCTTCTCAGGCACGATTATATCCAAGTTTAAACAAAGGTTAAGGTAGCATACACTCTTGAACGCAAATACAAATTAATTTTGTTGTCCCAAATTGAATGCTACCGGTGATCGTCACCACCAGGCATTTGTTTCCCTGTATAACTGGAGGACACAGCTCTGATCTGTGCCCTTCTCCTGACTCCAGCGTTCCTCAAAGCTGTGCCATTGCCGAATGTTATTTGGAAAACACACGTACACGCATTTTCCTTTTAAACTTCTATGCTGACTCTGTGACCATTAATTACGTTTAATTTCTCTCCTTCAAAGCATTTCTTTTTTGTCAAGATCTTTCTTCTCTCATCATAGAAAGAGGTTCCCACCTGCCCTCTCCACACAGAGTCTGAGTCCACATCTCACTCTAAGACTTTAATTCTTTTCTTAAAAGCTTACTTTCTGTCAGATATGTATAAAGTGTCCAGATATTATAATTATGTATTTCTTACTTATAACATTTTAAGGCAATACCAGGGGTGTCAAAAAATGTGTACACATTTTAAGCGATCTTGTTGGCAGTAAAATCAATCATTCCCCTAGAGCGTAGGGACCGCAGGTAACAGGGACACGTGTAGCACGCCTGGGCACACCTGTAATGGCACCTTCATTTCAGCTTTGAAAAACAACACACAAAACAATCTCATTTAAAATGTGTTTACATTTTTTGGCACGCTGTGTATAGATAACAGGATATTTGCTTTAAGTTGTTCAAATTTATGGACATAGGCCTTCCCAATCTTGAAAGGTAATCTATACAAACCATCAGAGGGTGACATTTTTTCTTGCAGTAATGTTAATAAAATGGCTCTAGATGAGCAGCGCCTCCTGAGTGTTATTAAGGAAACACCAGCAGCTTGGGGGCACAGCAGGCGGTGTTTGAAACCTGCCTCCCTCACTCCTGCACCTGCCCGCTGCACGGTTTCCTCGGCGTCTTCCAGGCCTGCTGCACCCCACGGTGTCAGGGGATAATGAGCGCCTCTGGGATGTCTCCCCGTGTTAAGTCCCTCCCTGTAGTTCCTTCCCCACTTGAGTGCTCCCATCAGAATACTCGCATCCTGAACCCAAAATTCCACCTGTCCACCTCGATTTCCTTCTCAACCCGTTGTTTTCCTAATTGCTTTCCTCCACATACAGCAATTTCCAAGAGTCTAGAAAGCGAACCCCACTGCCAGGGTCAGGGAGCTCTGGTCAGGGTCCCCAGGTGGCTTCTGCGGTCTCACAGTTCTCTGCTCGCTCTGGCCGACGCCCACCTCGCTCCCTGGGCAGCAGTCTCTCCCCTCCGGCCCCTGTGACGCTGACGCTCCGTTCCTTCCCTCTCACTTCTGCTCCACCATCTCTTCTGTCCTTTTGATCCCGCAGTCATCTCCGGCGCCTTGGGCCACTTTGCTTCTGGGCCTTCCATCCCCAGGCGATCAGCCCTGAGGCTTTGTCGCCCTCGGTGTTTCATGGAGCGACTGCGGGGCCCTCCGGGGCTTCCTGCCTCCCAGACCTGCGTCTCTGCCTGACCGTCTCTGGACAGGGCGGGTATCTCGGAGGGTTCCAAACACAATGGAGCCCAAGAGTTGGAGGTTTCTCTGTGACGCTACGGTGCTCTACTGAGGATGACAAAGTGAGACTCAGTCTCAAAAAAAAAAAAAAATTAATTCTCCTGATTCCACCTCGTCTCATTCTAATTAGAATGAAATCCAAACTTTGCACCCTAGCATCTAAGAAGTGGAGCATGGTTAGATCTGGTCTTATTACCTCACAACACACTCCTTCCCTGCGACCATCTCTGCTACCCCTTAGAATGTGGACAAGCCCCTTCTGCCTCGGACCCAGCACACACCACCCCCAACCCCCACCCTCTCCCACCCTCCCCACATCCCTCCCCCTCCCTCTCCTCCCCTCCCTCCCCACCCTCCCTCTGTCTGAGAGGCTCAGGCCAGCTCCTCATGTGACCACTTATTTCCATGATTCAATTTTCTTTCTAAATGTTGAAATGCATTATCAGAGAGTCCCCATTTCCATTTCAATATTACACAGAATGTTCACTTATCTAACAATTTCTTTCTTTCTTTCTTTTTTTTTTTTTTGCAGTTTTTGGCCAGGCTGGGTTTGAACCTGCCACCTCTGGTATATAGGGCTGGTGCTCTACTCCTTTGAGCCACAGGTGCTGCCCAATTTCTTTCTTTCTTTTTTTTTTTTTGAGACAGAGTCTCACTATGTTGCCCTCAGTAGAGGGAGTGCTGTGGCATCACAGCTCACAGCAACCTCAAACTCTTGGCCTCTAGAGATTCTCTTGCCTCAGCCTCCCTTGTAGCTGGAACTACAGGTGCCCACCACAATGCCCGGCTATTTTGTCGTTGTTGTTTGTTCAGTAGTCAGAGTTCAAACCTACCAGCCCCAATGCATGTGGACGGCGCCCTAAACAAACAATTTCTGAATTTACTTATCTCTTTAATTCCTATCTCTTCAAAAAGTGAAAAGGCCTGGGGTGTAGAATTCTGGCCTTCATTTACAATTCATGCCCAGCGTCTGACACGCAGGAGCTCCTGGATCCTTTCGTTGAATGACTTAATAAAAGAACCCCCACATATTTACGGCAGTTAGTGGTGCCCATCGACTCAACACACATTTCCCAACTTCCTTCCCGGCCCCAGGTACTGTTTTAGGCAAGAGAAATTCACCACGGACAAGACAGACCATGCCTCATGCTGGGAAAATAGTAAAAATAAAGGCCCTGAGAAATAAATATTTCTGGTATGTATGAGGAATAGCCTAAAATCTACTGAGACAGGAGCAGGTTAAGGTCTGGGTTTTGAAATATGGAAAATCAGAAGAGAGAAGTGACAAAAAATCGATATTTTAATGATGGGCGGGCAAGGGTCATGGCAGAGAGAATGGTGAGAGCTATTTTCACAGTGCAGGAGGGACAAGGGAATCGCTGGACCGATGCTGGTCGTAGAGGATGAGAGAAACGGCCAACTCTGGGTATTTATCACGATGGAACTCACAGGAAGACCGTTAACTGGACGTGGGTGGTGCTACATTAATAGAAGGAGAGCAGCCGTGGATCACTGCCAGGCTCCTGACCCGACAGCTTAATGAAGATGTCATTTACGACATCACCTGGGGAGAGACAGATTTGGAGGAAAAGATTGAGACCTCGGTTTGGAAGACGCTTATTTAGAAATGTCTATGAGGCAACCAGGTGGAAATATCATGTAGGCTGTTGGCTATCTGAGTTTCAAGTTCAGCAGAGGGGTCAGTTGAAGATAATAAGTTGATTTCAAGGCGTGGGATGTCAGGGCCGTGACTGGTGTAGCCTGCACCCAGCAAATCACCCTTCCCTCTGCATGAAATGTGACTCAAGTTCACAGGCAATTTTGATTTCAACAATTTCGTTGACATCATATACAACGGTGACTATTTATTTGGTTGATTAAAAGGAAACAGAAAATAATACTGCATTTCTATAACAGCTCGTACGTGATGCAGGGGGAAGGGATTCTTTTCTAGACGCTGACTAGTGCTCTTTTATCTCACAGACACTTACAGAAACCCCACTATGTGTGAACCACTGACTATATCCAGGTTACACAATAAAAACCAACAGACAGTTTCCAGACTTAAAGAATTCAAAATCTGTAGAAGGAATGGGCGTCTGGATTGGAGGGGAAAGTCTTTCATGCAACCACCTTTGAGAGTTCTGAGGTGCAAAAGAGGCAACTGATGTAATGGTTGAATTGCATTCACCTGTGGATCATCTGTGTACTGTTTTTACAGATGCAGGATTTAAGGTCACTCACGTCAAATGGCTTCCTTGTAAAGCAAGGGTGGGCCCCAAACCCAGATTTCTATTTCTAGATCAGAAGTTATGAGTACATTGTCCTGGTGCATCTTGACTCTTTGCTAAGACCTAGGCCATTCTGAAAGTGTTATGTAACCTCTAAGAGCCTCCACCTGCCTTTCTGGAAATAAAATTGAAAAAAAAGAAGAACATGTTTAAGTTATGTATATGCATTTTTTTTTTTTTGAGACAGAGTCTCAAGCTATTCCCCTGGGTAGAGTGCTGAGGCATCACAGCTCACAGCAACCTCCAACTCCTGGGCTCAAGCGAGTCTCCTGCCTCCGCCTCCCAAGTAGCTGGGACCACAGGCACCTGCCACAACGCCTGGCTATTTTTTGGCGGGTCAGGCTGGATTCGAACCCACCACCTTAGGTGTATGTGGCTGGCGCCTTAGCCGCCTGAGCTATAGACACCAAGCCTGTATATGCATTTTTAGTGAACATTCAATGGGTCAATGTAAATATTTGAAGTATTAAATAATGTCATTCTAGCCCTTTTTAAGCAGCCTTAAGTTATTTAATGTCACTGGGCAATTTTTTCCCCACCATCTGTAAAATGGGGGGTGTGGGTAACTATTTTGTGAGGTTGGCGTGAGGTTAAAATAAAAGAAAACGCGCTCAGCCAGGCTCCTGGCTCAGAGCAGGTGCCGTGCACGGCCGCAATGACCCACAGCAAGGTGGTAGGACTCATTGCAACCATTTTAATCCCCTTGTCTTTAATTTTCAATTATGTAGCCCACGGAAAATGGCTGAAAATGGAGGAAATAAGTCTTTAAGGATTAAAAAGAAAAGACCTCTTCTGAAAAAAAAAGCTTATTTTTACTGTTTCTAAAGCACTAATTCTGCGTGCTAATCCCTCTATTTATTCAGGTCTGTCTTTCTCCTGAAGAAATTTTTTGATAAGCAATAAAAAACCTCTAGAAAATAGAGTATTGGAAAATGATGTCTCTATTTTCTTTCTGATTTTTATCCTTATACAACAATTCCTGCAAAATAAAATGATTATGGGGTTGAGACTAATATCCACCTGGAAAAACATGGAAATAATTTCATCCTCAGTGATTTATTCAAAAGTAGAAATGAGCATAAAGTGACTTAGTCCCGGGTGGGGCAGGAGGGCGGCTGTGTGGCTGAAGCTGTGAGGGCGGCCTCAGGTGCCCATGGCCGGCTACCTGCCTGTGTCTGTGCTGTGTACACTTATACTCTCCTTATGCTGACAGATGAGAAACCCGGGGGTCAGAGTGGCCCTGCCATGTGGCTTCAGCCCCGCAGACAGTGAGTTAATAATAAAGTCCAGGGAGTTTCCCCTCTAACCCGTGTTCTCTTTCTGCTACATTTCACTGCCTTAACAATCAGCATTTCCCACGTGATAATTGATATATATTTAGCCTGTCACACGTGGTGACTCTGTTTTAGGTACTTTTGAAGGTGCCACTGTCCCTGGAGGTCCTCTCACGACGCATGACTGTACTACTGTCATGAAGGTCCCCATGAGTCTTGGCAGTAGGCGGCCAGATGTTCCACTCCTGTGCCTGAGTAGTCACGGGTCCCATGGCCCCGAGGAGTTTCACTGCTGTGGCCTGAGAGCTCTGTGACTTCAGAGCCTGCTCAGCCCGGTAAGGGGTCGGGGACAGGGAGCTGATGCCCTGGGCACAGCCTGCAGCCAGTAATGGGTGGATGCGGTGGGTGAACACCCAACTCCCCACCCCTGGGCAAGATAACTGTGTCCAGTCTCCTAGTGCCTCAGTGGGACTGTGGCTCTGACTGGTCACCGGCTCATTCACCCACCACGGTGGCCTCCTGTCCTGGTTTATCTCACTCCCCCCCACCTGTATTAGTTTTCAAGGCGGACTGAACAAAGCAGCACAGGCTGGGAGGTGTAAACGAGAGACAGGAACTTGGTCTCAAGTCTGGAGGCCTGAAGTCGAGATCAAGGAGACGTCAGGGCTGCTTTCTGGGGCCGTCTCTCTGCCTCGCCGAGAGTGCTTTCTCCTCCGGCCTCTGCGCTCCTCCCGAGCGTGCCCGCGTCTCTTCCTGTAAGCTCCTCACTCGTATTGGACTAGGCCCCCCCCAGTGACCTCATGTTAACTCCATCACCTCTTTAAAGTCCCTGTCTCCAAACATAGTCACACTCTGAAATAGTGGGGATTAGGAGCTCAGCGTATAAATTTTGGGAAGACACGATTAAACTCCTCACACCCACCTATCTGTGTTTCCTGCCTTCATCTCCCAAATTAACTTCTTGCCCTCAAATCCCTGTCTATCTGCTCCTGAGGGAACACAAACGAAGGCGATTGCGTTCTATTTTTTTCTTTTCTCTTTTCCTGTAAATGCCGTATCCTTTCAGCACTTCTGCCAAGGTATAATTATCCACATCCTACATATGGGGGAACAGGCTCGGGGAGGCCATATATATTCCCACAGTCTGTAGTGGGAGGAGATGGGGGGCTGGGCCTGGATCGCAGATCTCTGTGGGTCAGAGGGCAGCACCTTCGCACCCCTTCTTTCCTGGTGCTGCTGTGGATTCCCGGTGGTCCCCAGAAAATCTCTAAAGGCGTTTAGAGTTGTTCTTAATAGTACAAGTCAGAATCTTAACTGTTCTAAGAGTGGCTGTTTTGCACAAACCTGCTCCTACGGATACCTGGGCAGCTTTTCCAAAGCTCCTGCATTTCCGTGGTGGTGAAAAGCAGTTTCCAGAATCAACACTCCTATTTCTCAGATCAACTCAACCCACCTGTCCGGAGCACGGACTCTGGGGGACATGTCAACCAGGCCCAAGGGAAAGTCAAGATGAGTAAGTCCCCATCTCTACTACATCCCCGTGAAAAATGCCACGGACAGTCAGCACGAGTTGTTGTTGAACAACTTCTGTTATTTAAGCCGCCACCACGTGGGTGACGCTTTGTCACAGCCGTCACAGGAAACCAACACACCTATGATCTTTCCACCACTGGCTCTCTGAGCTGCAGTGCCACCTTCTCAGAGACGTCTTTCCTGTGCCCTCCAAAGTTGTCCTGAATCATTACTGTCCATCCTTTTATCCTTCCTCATTCAGACCTTGCTTATTTAATTGTCTGTCTAACGTCCACTTTGCCACATTGGAATGTTAGCTTTGTGAAGGGGAGAATGTTACCTGTCTTGTTCACTACAAGAGGTTCGGTATGAAGTGCAGATAATACGGTCAGTGAGGAAGGTGGGGAGGGAGGCTGGCACGGAAAAGAAGATGAAGGAGAAATCCGTCCGGGTCTAGCTCTTGCTGTAGATGTTCTCATCCATGTCACCGTCACCATCATGACATTTTTACTGGTACTCAGGGCCATGTATATGCCATTATATCTGGGACTTGGACCCGAGCTGAGCAAATCTGCTGTCTCCCTGGTGTGTTTGCCCACAGCTTTATTTCATCATTGGCTGGGGATCCTTTTGACTTTGCAGAGTACTGACAATTCCAGGATCTGCTAAAAATAAGTATTTGCCTTATTAATATGCTTGCTCATTTGCTAATTGCTTTTTTTAATACCCGAGTCTCTTCTACAGCTGGGGTTTGTGTAACCTTTATGGATCTTACTTTACTTGTAATTACATGTGTGTTCCTCATTTGTCGCTAAAAGTAACTCTTGTCACCCTTCCCGTCAAACTGGATCCTCGACACTTTAATTATTATAATTTCCTTTCCCAGCAACAGCGGCAAAAGTGGCCACACAGATTTTTGTTAGGGCCAATTCCTCATCCAAAGAATGATAATTTGACTTTAAGAAAAGTAGATTTTCCCATTGTGGTCCGTACGTGCGCTCCTTAAATAGTCCAGCCTCCGTCATTCCTCTCCGTCCCTTCCTCGGGGGCTGATTCACTTTGCTGTCACCGCACGTGGGAAGAGGGTGAGCTGGGGACAAAGCCAGGCTCGGGATGCAGTGCTGTGCTCCTGTTTCGGGCTCTTGGACAGGTGGCATGAGCTCTCTCACCTGTCGGAGACAGTGACATCTCATGTCTGAGAGTGGCCCACCGGGCAGGGGCTGGCTTAGCCGCTTATTAACACTGTGCTGGGCAGGGTGGCCATGTCCCAGGAAAGTGGCCTCTGCCCAGTTTGTATTAATTCCTTCTCTTCCTGAACCTTCTTTTAGCTTCTCTAATCCCGTCTGGTGGCATCAGCGGGGCTCGATAAAGGCAGAAAGAACATACTTGGGGCCTTCTAGGTGCTTGGAAAAGTGGCTTCCAGGCAGAAGTCCTCCTCGGCCCTGGTATGAAGATGGGTTTGGTGTCCCCTGTTCCTCAGACTTGGTGGCTTGCTGGTTGTTACTCCTGGTTGATAGGCTGGTCTGGGGATCCCAGTATGTGGGGAGCTACCCAGCGACATTGCAGAGTTATCCTTCAGAAATGCGGGGTACACTCCTGCCCACCTGCAGCCCCCTCTAGAAGGGGGAGTGTAGGGAGGTAAACCAGGCCAGAGCTACCCCAGGAGACCCCCAGAGACCTGCAGGGGTGTCACTTCTGCTTGAGAATGTGGCCTTGGGGCTGTGCTGTGTTTTTCCTGCCTGCCCCTTCCATCCTCTCCCCACCCCTGTGCATATCCCCCAGACCCTGCTGCCCCAGTGTGGGCTGTGTCCATGAGTCCCTGGCCTCTGCGTCTCAGTGGTCCCAGCAGACGGGGGTGAGGCAGAGGCTGGATGGGGCCCAGCCGAGGTGGAGGACTTTCCACCTGCCTTTCCTCCATGTGGTCACCATGGCTGAGGGCCTTAACTGGGGATTCTTACTGTCCCCTTCAGGCAGGCGTCTCCCTATGTCCCTCCCTACAGGCCCTCGGATCTTCTCCTCTCCTGGCCCCTCCATGTGTAGAAATGTCAACCCCTGTCCTCACCACCCCTGCTTTCCTCAAAGCCCACGGTCCCTAAGGCCCCTGTGTAAATTGTCTCTTAATTAAATGTTCTGTGACCTGAGCCTCCCACCTGCTGCTCTTTCTGCTCCCCTTCCCCAGCGCAGAACTGGGAAGGGGGCGTCCGGCCAGAAATTTCCTTTCTAGGGCCCCGTCCCAGGTGGGTCAGATGGGCATCTGGGCCGGTGGAAGGTGAACGTCCACGCCAGGCTCCACCATGTTCCCAGGCTGAGATGCACCACTGGAAGGAGGGGTCATCACATGGGTGGAGGGAGGCGGGATCTGCCTGATGGAGAGACGGAAAAGGTGAGAAATAAGCATTGAACCTAAGTCCCCAAGCCTGGGGATCGTCCCATCAGTTGGCCTGCCTGGAATGACAGGAAGACGCCATTTCTGTCATGTTTAGGCTCATTGAATACTTGATTTCTAATTCTGATGATGCAGCTCTGACCTGAGAATCATTATCGTCATTTTACAGATGCGGAAATGAAGGCTCGGTGACTTATCCCTCTGAGGTCACACAGCTGTTCTTAGCTGCATCGGGTCCTCCACACATTCATGTTGACCTCCTAAATTCCTGTGTTTGGGGCAAACAGGCTCAGACACCTGCCTGCCAGGGCTGTTGAGCAGGCTGACCGGATAATGCTCGACTTAGTCCGATGTCCAGCACACTGGCTAGAAATGGAAGTGTGACCTTGCCTCCCGCCCTTCTTCTTTCAGACACACAGAGTTTCTGGTCCCTCTGTGCAGTTTGGCCTCCCCCAGATCCCCACGGGGACTCCCCAGGACATTCTCTCACTTCTTCCACTGAACGGAGGACATAAAACCCCAGATTCATCAGAAGATGAGAGAGAGGCCCTCACTCGGAGGCCAACAACAACACAAAAGTCACCGTGTTTGTTCTGCACAGCAGACACAGAGGCTTCATCTTCAAATACAGGGTTTTTTTTTTTTTTCCCTGACTGGAAAAAAAAGAAGAGCATAAAAGCTGATTTTTTTTGAATACCATCAAGGGTTAGATCAAGTCTCAAACTTGTGTACTCAGAGAATAAAGAATAAAAGACTCCCAGGCACTGTGAGAAGCTCTGGCACAGGACAGACATACACACTAATTTTAGTTTCTACATAGTTTAGATTGGGATGACACCGTGACTGTCCCCAGTGTCACACAAGGAGGAAACAGCTGCTTCTTCAGTTTAGAAATGAGTCTTGCCCCGAATGAGAAACCCACACGAGTTTCTGCTCCAACGGGGAAGGTGGTTAACCAGCCCCTTGTGTCCCCCAAAGATTTACGGAGAAAAGGAGGGATGCTGGGAAGCCCCCAGAGAGAGGAGGGTGGGTTCAGGATGGGGGGCTTGGGCGTACCCCACTTGCTCAGGGACTCAGCTGACCGAGGATTATGGCAGCCATCTATAGGAGCGTGACATGGAGGTAGGCAGGAGGAGTCTGCTGCCGTCTGACACAGCCGCTGCTGTACCACATGGAGGACAGTTGAGGACCTGGACCAGCGACTTCTATTCCGAAGAGGCCAGGCAAGGCTTGCACAGCAGCCAACAGCCGAGCTCAGTCTCAACGTTCACCTGGTGTTTGCCTGACGCCCCAGGAGGGGGGAGGCGCATTCCACACAGAAGCAAAACAAAACTAGAAGGACTGAAATGTGATTATTCAGCCCTTCCAGCCAGAAACCGTGGCTGTCATCTATGAAACAATGCAGGCTTCGGCGTCAGGGAACCCTTGTTCAGGGCCTTGCTAGTTTACTCATTGATTACGTGCCATCGCAATCTGCACATCACACATAAAAAAAATCCTGCAGTTCAGAAAGGCCGCGGAAATCACCCCAAATTTTGGATGGGTCAGAAGCTGGCTTAGCCCTGGCTGGTGTTTACGCCGGAAGCCGGGCAAGAACCAAACGGTCATTAATTGGTGGACTTGAGGGTGTGTGGAGAGGTTGAGATAAGGGAGCCTTACCACGGCCTGTGGTGTGACAAGGTCTCAGTCCTGCCGCGGGCACTGTCACATGGTCGGGGGCCCAGAAGGCCTGGTCTTCACGCAGCCCTGGCCAAAGGCTTCACGATAAGCCCTGTCTGGAAATCCAGCAAGTCAGTGAGAGGAAGGGCTGGCTGCTGGGGAGGTGAGAATTCTGGTCATCAGAGAAGGACATTCAGGTGGGAGGATAAAGATGGTTTGTCCAGGCTCAGGCTCTCCATAGCAGAGAGGCCCACGTCCCCTCCTCCCTGTGTCCACACCCTGCTCGCTCACCCTGCTGCCCGGGGCCTTGTTCTTGGGAGAAGCAGAGCCGAGCTCTTCTTGCTCTGAAAGCCACTTTCTCCTTAGTAGTTTCCAACCCCCCACACTATTCCGCTTTTTGCTTTAATGCTTAATTTTTCTACCCAACGTTGAAAGCTTCTAAATATCTCATTTTGCTTTCATTTGTTCTTTTTATGTGTCTTCCTCCCTAAAATGTTAGGTTGCAGGAAGGCAAGGGCGTTTTCCCCTGCTGTTCTCTCAAATGTCATTTGTTTTCAAAAATTAATTATTGAGCCCACTTCCTGGCTGAAGGACTCAAGTGCAGCTCGGACTTTCCAAATGCGAACAGTGTAACCTAACTGTGTGTACCTTCATATTAACCCAAAATTAAAAAGCAATTATCGAACAGATGTGTGGATGAACGATCGATTGGTAAACACAGGAACATCAGTAAGCTGGAGGGGAAACCCCAAAGGATCAGCCTCTGTGGGCTTTTTTAAAATTTTGCACAATTGCCCGAAGTTCTTTTCATCTATTCCGGCCTCAAATTTGGATAGCCTCTCACAGTTCCCCACTCCCAGACCCCACAGATAAGACGTTCATCTGTCTTGCCAGTTCTGCCTTGCAATTACCTGTCCACCCCGTCCATTTCTGCTGCCTCCAGGGCCACTTCAACCCCAGACTGCTCTCTCCTGCCTTGGATTAGTCTTCATCCGTCTGTCATAAAATCTTTTCAAAACGCAGATCGGACTGTGTTGACTTGTAGACTCTTTGCATTAGTGGAAGTTTCAGACAGTTGGCTTCTCGGGTACCGTTTTGTCCTTGACACTGGTACACTGGCAACCCCACGTGGATCGCAGTGTGTGGCCAACTTCCCATGGGCCGTCCGAATTCCTCTGGAGCCTGCAAGCTTCTGGGCCACACCTTGTCAACCATCGCACACCCCTTCCCACCAAAATCCTAGCACGTGGAGGTGCCAGGAAATATGTCACAACATAGCTATTTTGAGTCTCATCACCTGGGAAAAAGCTTGAGTTTCCAAGCTTAAATTTGAGGACTTGACAGGAAAACTCAGTGATCCCTTTAGGGCACAAGTACTCAGCAGAAATGCTCCTAGTTGGCTCTCAGCCTCCTGCTGGCCTTTCTGTCTGCCTCCCTCTCTAACATTGGCACGTGTTACAACAAGAAAATCACCCAGGAACGTACCTGGAGCCCAGCAGGATGGCCTAAGTGATGTTATTTTCCTTTAACTAAAAACATGAAAATAAAGCATTCACTCCTGCACGCTCCATCTGTACATCTGTTTCTTATGCACCGTCAGGGTGACAGCTACAGACAAGGCTGGCCGGGAGCAACACCTCCCACCACCCGAGGAGGACATGTCTCTGTGTGTGTGTCTGCACGGAAAGAGACAGGAGTTTAAGATAAATCCGTGTCCGAGGATGCAGCACAGCTGGGCGAGCCTATAAACAGGCTCAGACCTCGCTGTGTTTACTCTGGAAGCTGGAAAAGGACCAAATGCTTCATTAATTGGTGGACGCTGAAGATGTACAGAGAGATGCGTGGAAGAAAGTGAAAGCTTAGGCTTAGCGGTAAGAAGCGAGCCCCGCAAAATAACACAAATAGCAATAATACAAGACACGCTGCTGGGGCTGGAACGGGGGAGTGCGGTGGTGGCCGTGTGAGGCCCCGGCCTCTGGGCTCGCACCTTTACAGATGTGAACGTGGGAAGCAGGGAAGTGGAGTCCCTTGTCTAAGGCTGCACAGCTGGGTGAGAGGGAAAAGCTCAGAGCTCCAGGGCCACACCAATCCATAACGGGGTCATTGTACATGAAAAACAGCTCTCTGGAGCCCAGCTGGCAGGGACATCCCAGCCTGGGGGCTGAGCCCATTCTGGACATTCTCTGAACATTTCCCCAGGTTACCCTCTCTCCTGCAGCTTTAAATACTTGAAGATGTTCTAGATCGTGAGTGAAGCACAATCAAGTTTGTGTGCTCTATTTTATAAAAGAAACAGGGGTGTCTTCATCTGCTCCTTGGCTTACAGCTGCTGCACACCCTGTCGGGGGCCGTGGACGACTCTACGTTGTGCTAAGTGATCGCATTTCTGGAAATCACGGCATGTCCACCCGTGGCCTTCTCCTCTCCTCTGCCTTGTGGGGAAGGATGGGACGGCATCACCTTTGTACTGCAGTTCTGTTTAACGGGGACTCACCCCAGAAGAATGGGGTGCACACAAACATCAGTGCAAGTGACAGATGAGGAAACTGCGGCCCAGGGTGTGGGTTAGAATCGAGGCTCTCTGAGTCCTCGTTCTCTATATGCCTCGGCCATGCTCAGCCTGGCACCTGAGTGCGTTCTTCTCCACTGCCCAAGTTCCATTCCACAGACACGGAATGAGTCTGATTCTCAGCCCCAGTCTGAGCTGTCCTCTCCCCGTGAGCAGGTATGATGTAATTCCTTTGCTGAGTTTGGAAGCTGAGCATTTAGAGGGAGGAACAGGGTGTCCCCAGCCCGGCTGAGCCAGCCCCTCATGCTCCCCTCCCCAGAGGCCTCCTGCTCAGGGCCTGGCTGTCTTCTGCAGTTGCTGGGGTCTGGTCCCCCACAGCTACTCTCTGTTGGCTTGGCCTTACTGGCTTGCGTGAGGACCCATGCACGCTGATCAGAGCCAGATGCACAAGCTTAGTAAGAGCCACTAATATCAAGGAACTAAAATCACCTAGCCCTGGGAATCCCCAGAATGCAGCCAGCCAAAGCCTTGCACACATGAACAGGGCCACCACTGCTGGCTGTTGCTGGAGTCTGTAGACACAGCCCAGGGAGAGCTCAGCTGTGTTGAGACAGATGCTTCCCGTGGCTTGCAAAGAGGCTCTCGGGCTGGGGTGTTGTGTGCTGAGCTTTTATCTGTCAGGCTGCCTGGCCTGCTGACAGCTGGGCTGGGGAGCCAGCTCAGCCCCTTGAGGATTTTATGTCTTACACTCCACAAGGTGGAAGGGGAGCCCCTTCCAGCCCATGTCCCCCCATAGGGGGTGTGTGGGTCAGTGTCCAGGACACTGCACTTGTGGCCAAATTTGAATCCTGGGAAAACATGCTAATTACTTTTTTCTCCCAGATAGTACAGCATTCAAGTTAATAAACAGCATTTCTGATACAATAATAAGGTAAAATGATAACATAAAATAGTGGTTTTAAAGGAATGACGCTGGACAATGAACAAAGGAATTACAGACAGGCTCTTACTTGCACCGAGACGTTTCAAACAGCACCCGGCTTTTGGGCCACTCTGCATTTTAGCGTTCTCTAAGGGAGGGAATACTTAAGATTACTTTCTGACAAAAAGACTGAATAACATTAATTGAATGGCATGCAGAAACACTGCAAGTCTCCTAGCCGCCTAATAAAGTAACTCACCGCAGGAGGGTAAATGCAGGTCAACGTGCACCTGCCAGCCTGGGAGCTGCTTAGCAGCAAAGACTAGAGTCAGTGGTCTACAGTATCTAATGCTGATGTCGGCGTAAGCACATTCAGTAACTTCTGGCCACTGGAATAAGCCACAAAACAAGAGAAGTGTCACTTGTGATGGACTGGATCTTCCACGGAGGAAAATCCACTAGGCTGGAACCTTCCAGCTGCTGTGGTCTGAGCACAGAGCCTGACCCTGAGCCACTCGGGGGTTCATGACAACTCCATGGTCAGCCAAAGGCAGGGGCTGTGTTTAAAAGCCAGACTTCTATTCTGCAAAACCCCGGACTGTTCACTCTGCCAAGTGTCTTTCATTTGCCATCACTCTAAAACACAATTTTAAGATTTTATTTAAATGGTTAGTTTTACAAATGAATTGAGCTCCCTTTTTGTTGCTTTTTAAAGCTCTTTGTGTTCCTCCTCTAAGTCTTAACTCATAAAGCAGGTAGTAGAGAGAATCCCTAATGACGACTTTCAGCAGCTTCCGCTATCGTCATCCTGTTCGAGGTCCCATTTTCGTGTCACTTTCAGTTATTCGTACATGGCCAAAAAAAAAAAAAAAAGGTCCCTTAATATTTATGTGATGCTCCCGGGTGCTCTGACTTCATCTCATTGTGTCATGTTGCCCCATAGTACTGGGGGTAAAATGGCATCTATGACAGGGACTCTGCCTTCAGAGACACGGCAGTGAGGACAGTGAGCAATAAGCCAGCCATGCACTAAATTCAGCAGCTCACTCAGGGGCTTCAGTGCATCGTAACAATGATAATGATATTATGATTATTATTATTATTATTAGACAGAGTCTCACTCTTATCACCCTGGGTAGAATGCTGTGGTGTCACAGCTCACAGCAACCTCAGACTCCCAGTCTCCAGTGATCCCTTCTGTAGCTTTGCAGCTACCCACTTTGTTTTACCTCCTTCTCTGTTTCCCTCCCCACCACTTTACTCGGGGTGTTAGTCACTAGGGCTTCCAGTGTCTTGCTCCTTAGACACTTCCCTTTGATCCCTGCCATTCAATTTCAAAATCACGTGGAAACGATCAGTAGAATTTGTACTTTCAGAGTCATACTGTTGCTTCTCTCAGAGTGATTCATGTTTTCACATTCCAGATTATAGATGTATCCAGTGACAGAAATTGGTCCAGAATGCACATCTCATGAATTCAGTGTTTCGTACCTTCCGTAAGAATTGTCTTTCTTCCTCAATGTTTTGAGTGGCTCTGGTCCTTGGAAAAATATCATGAAATCCATGGCTCTTTTCCTGTGACTTGGGAAGAATATACATCACCCCACGCACGTCTACGTGTGGACAGGCAGGTGCACAGGGGCTCTGTATATGATTCTAGTGAATCCCCGCGTGGCTCAAGCTTGTCCTTGGTGCCCTTGGAAGTCTAAGACCCCTTGATTAGGAACCTTTGCCCAAGGCCATTGTGGGTCTAATCAAATTTAAAAGCAATTCTGAAATTTTAGAATTGTCCAATGTCAGAAGGATTTAGAAAGGATGGTGGTAGATATTTCTCTTATGAAAATCTTACGACATCTTCTGAGTAGGTCTTTCCCTTCTCTCTAGTTTGAATGAGTTGAGAGGGGTTGTTCGAGGCCACAGGTTTTATTTTCTTTACAGGATGCCATTCTTCAAAGGGCAGTCATGAATGTTTCCTCCATTCCATGAATGTTGGACCTGGAAGAGCTCTCAAGCCTTGGATAATAAGGAAAATGAGGCCAATGGCAAGGAAGGCTCATCAAGGCCGCACAGTTCACCTTCCATTACCAATTAACTGATTAACTGCCTTCAGACTCTTTCCTAGAACCATTAAACTTCAGGATTGTCCCCAATCACCTCTCCTTTTTGGGTCTTCATGACCAATTTAATAATTGAAATAATTCCAGAATGACAATATTTTATCTAGTGGTTAATACAGAAAGTGGTTCATACTTTCACAGAACACAGAAAAATGTCATTTTCCTTCATGCCCAGAGAGCTCCAGATTGTCTTTTCCTTTGGATGGACTGCACTGAATTCTCAAAGGTAGTGGAACAAATTATCGCCTGGTACAGTTTCATGTTCCTCTGGGGAGACAATATAGCGATTGTATTGATTAGAGTCGTACTGGGAGTGTACTCGCATTGTGCTTCTCTGCTTTTTAACCAAGAGCGTTTTATGTGAGATTCTATTGTGTAACAGATCTCAAACCCATTTACTCCCTGAAAGCTTTTCCCAGAGTTCAACACCTACAATGTGTGCCCAAGACCGAGACCCCCTATCTCTCTGCTCCCCATGTAGGCTTGGACAGAAGGGCTTATGTTGATTTGTGCCTTATCAGTCCCACTGGAATCGCCACTTTTGAAACACCCCAGAACTTCTGATTTTATGGCAGTCGAACCTGCTGTGTCCTAATGGTGAGGAAGGAAACTGTGTTTTGAAACCAGTAAAATGTAGGTGTCAACGAGGGTTTACCAATGAGAGAGAAACGTCAACAAATTCTCCTGTTTGGAGCAAGAACCAGTTTGTGCCTAGAGTCAGATGAAGCTGGGGGAGGGCGCTGAGTGTGTACCCCGCTCCGGGGCGCTGACTCCCACACTGACGGAACAGAACTTCACACCTGCTTGGGTGAGCTGCAGGTGCACTAGGAACACCTGTTACGATGTGTGTGCTTCTCATGAGAAGCAATCAAGTAGCCTCCCCACCACCAAAAGAAAAAAAAAATAAGAAGATGTTGGGGAAATCGACCGTTACCCAACACAAAGTCAAGAGAGGAAAGATGGAACCAAGCAAGAGAAGGGAAGAGGGGCCTACAGAGATACAAATATACCATGGGCCTCAGACCTTTGCAGAAACCCAGTAAGACCCACAAGTAATAATTTTCTAGCATTTCCTCAGCTCTTCAACTCAACTAGGTGCCACTTGTAGTGGAATCTCTTACTGGGATATTAACTTGTATTTTCCTGATTTTGATCTAGGCCCTTGGGCCACTCTTTCCTTAGATGTGACAGCAGAATCGTCTGAAGTTAGCCTCCAGCACTGGCCTCTTCACGTAAACAAAAGCACGAATAGTACTGACCTGGATGCCTGGAGAAACTTCGGTATGGACAGGCTGCAGTTTATGCCTCTTCGAAGCCCAAGGGAGCGATGGTCAAGTTTAAATTGATTCGAATAAACGACTGCAGCCTCTCTGAAGGGTCTGTGATGGTGAGTTCCTTCTCTGCCTACTTCTTCCTCCAATTTCTGCCTTCACCTTGCCCTCTATGCTGACTCCCTCTGTGTCTGAGTGGTCTGGTCCATGCCCTCCATGGGAGCCAGGCAGCTCCTGTTTCTTGGGAACTGGGTGAGTCTAGAGGACATTTGATTCACATTATCAGTTTACAACGTGAGTCCTGACCTCTTGTCGGGGATCACAGGGCTGCTGTGGTCTTCACTGCAGATTCCAGACTATATCTAGAGTTTTCCAGCACTCCCCGGGACATGTGAAATAGCTGGTGCTCCTAGTGTGACCTGCACGTTCTTCTAGGAGACGTGAAGCCCCCTCCAGGTTCTGTGTCTTCTGCTTAGTCAGAGCAGGTGCTATTCAGTCCATCCATTGGAGAACTGAAAACCACCATGGGTATCTGAGCAGTTAAGATTATCTATTTAGAGACTCAGCACAAACATCACCATTTCTCCTCATGATGATGTCCCTCCCCCCAGGGTTATAAGTCACCCCTCTCTCACCTGTGTGTCCCCCCTCCCCCATTCACACTATTATAGCTCATCAATTTTCACGGAAGACCAGGACTGACTTCTATTCATCTTTGTTCTAATCAAAAAACCAAATTTATGCTGGCTAGGAGTAAGCTGTTTCCAAAGGCTTAATAAGATTTAGTTAGTAGAATCTAATCCATCTAAAATTCCATTTCTCCCAGAACAATCTATATAATCAATGTCTTTTTAATTTTTTAAAAATTTTAAATTTTTATGAGTATGTTATAATCAAAGTCTTAAAATATTTGAAAGGCTTTCATAGGAAGCTTAACACTTAAAAAGAAAACCACCGACGTTAATGAGAACTTACCCTGTGTCAAATCAAACGCTAACACCTTTGCGGACCACCTCATTTCACCCTGATGGCATTCTTACGATGTGGATGCCATTATTACCCTCTCTTCACAGAAGAAAAAGCTGAGACACAGGAAAGCGAAATAAATTTGCTCGTTCACACGCTGCAGTAAGACATTCTGGACTTGTTCCACGTGGAAATAAATGCAGGGAATTGAAGATCAGAAACCCCAGGGATTATGATTTTGGCCTCGCACAAAGAAAGCTTCCGATTGTTAGTGCTGTCTGGGAAAGTAGTCAGCTCTCCGTCCCTGGAAATAACTTGTAATCCGAGGCTAGAAGATTATTTGAGAAGCAACTCATGGAGGAGTGAAGCTTAGTACAAGGATGTCTAAATGTTTAAAGGAATCTCTCCTACTTCTAAAAGTTTATTATTTCTTTACTCTGCTGTGCACACGCACAGGTCTCTCTTAGTCGTGTTTTTGGATGCCTTTTTGTTTGCTGGCCTAACCACGCCTGTAGTTTCAGGAGCTGTCTTGCTCACTAGCACACAAAGGTACAGGTCAGGCCTGCTACCTGCTACAGTTGCATGAAAACACAGAGTGTTTCGTTGTTATTTTGCTTTGAGTAACAAAGCTAGGTTTAGTTTATTGATAGTTGAGATACTGTTCCCGTCATCCTGCTGATTGACACCTGGCTGCTTCACATTCTCCCTTGTGTCACTTTTTGTAAGAGCTGCAAGTTTATGCTTCTGAGCTCTTTCCTGCTGGTGAGTGACAATCACACTTCCCTACGCTTGGAATAGGGAAGTTAGAACTGTTGAGCAATTCTTGTAGGGCAGAGCTTGTGGTGACCAATTCCCTTCGTGTTTGCTTATCTGGGAAAGATTTTATTTTTCCCTAGCTTATGAAACTTAGTTTGCAGGAGACAAAAATCCAAGCTGGTAGTTAGCTATTTTGTTTAAGAGCAAATAGTGGTACCATAGCCTCTTCTGGCTTGTAAGGCTTCCGTGAGAAATCTGCTGTTCGCCTGACGGGTTCCCTCTGTAGGTTATTTGATGCCTTCCTCTTGCAGCCTGGAGGATTTTTCTCTTTGCTTTGATTTTGCTCAGACTGATGACGATGTCCCATAGTGATGTCCTATGTGGCATGCATCTTGCAGTTTTCTGATGGTATTCTTTTATAAAGGGTCTGGGCATTTTACATAATCCTATATGTCTCCAAGACTTTGTTTAATTCTCTTGATTCTTTATTTCTTTGCATTAGACTGACTGGGTTATTCCCAAAGCCTTGACTTCAAGCTCTAAAATTCTTTTTTCTGCTTGGTTTAATTTGTTAAAACTTTCTGGGCCAGGTGTAGTGGCTCACACCTGTAATCCCAGCACTCTGGGAGGCTGAGGCTGGTGGACTGCTTGAGATCAAGAGTTTGAGACCAGCCTGAGCAAGATCCCATCTCTGAAAAGTAGCCGGGCATTGTGGCAGGCACCTGTAGTCCCAGCTACTCTGGAGGCTGAGGCAAGAGGATCTCTTGTAGCCCAGAGTTTGAGATAGCTGTGAGCTGTGATACCACATCACTCTAGGGTGATAGAGTGAGAATCTGTCTCAACAACAGCAGCAACAAAAACAAAACCCCAAAACTTTCACCTGTATATATATTTTTGAAAAACCTGTATCTTATTCTTTATAAGTGTATTATCCATTTCAAGGGATATGTATTCTCTATTGCTTTATATTTTTATTCTTATGGAGAATAGTATCTTTTCTCCATGTTACCATTTAACTGATTTTTCAATAGCATACAATAAATAGCTGTTCATTTTGAGAAACAAAACCAAAACTGTACCTTACAAGTTCAATAGCAAGAAGACTAATTTGTTATTAAACAACAGCAGCAAACCTCTCCCCTATATTCTGAAATACCCCACTCTTCTCAATGACTCTTTCATTTCCTGTTCTGTTATTTTTTAAAATATGTATCTCTTTAGTGAATACATATTTTTCACGGCCTGAATTATTTTTCTGGTTTTCTACTTTTCCCTTCAGTCCCATAGAGCTTGCTCATACTTTCAGATTGAGATCCACGGTTTGAATTCCTTATCTGACGTTTCAAAAAATTCCTTTGGGTTGTAGACCATTGCTGGGGAACTAGTGTGATATTTTTTTGGGGGGATCAAAACACCTGTTTTTTAAATGTGTGCAGAGTTCTTACACTGGTTCCTTCTCAGCTTAAACCTCTCCACTGAGCTCAAAAGAGATAGCTTTGTAGTTCACCTGGTTTCCTCTGCCAAGAATTCTGCTGCTCAGGGTGGCAAGGTAGAGGTGCTCTCTCTTAGCTCATGCAAGAGTATACACTGTGGGGCAGACTCCTTTGAAGCTGAGCTCATACCTGGGTCCTGAAGCAGCAGCAGCAGTGGTGGCAGTGATATTTGGCCTTGGGGCAAGTGAGCCACCAGACTCATCTCTGCAACTGGCTTGGCAGGGGCACAGAGGAGGTGGCAATGGCAGTGTTATCCCCAGGGGTGGGGGCTGGGCTCTCAGAATGGTGCTGGACTGTACTCAGGGCTTGGAAGCCTGTGGACCCAGCTATGCCTCCTCCCCAGAATGATGCTACTATGAGACCCCCTAGGCAGCTCTCTGTGTCTGGAGGCCACCGGGGTTGTAAAGTCTGTGGTGGGCATGTGCAACCTGGGGCCTCTCACTTACCTCCTCCCCACAGGTGGGTGCTCTGCTCAGCCCCCATCCAGCCGGCAGGGCAGGCCGCCTCACTGCCACTCTTTGACTTGGGGCCTCCAGACCTTCTGTGCTGAATCCCAGTGTCATCTCCCAGACAATCCAGGGAAGTCAATACCCCTGGTTCCTATCCTTGGATAGGTCTGTGTTGCCTGCCTGTGGTCACCACCCTGCACCCTCCCTGCCCGTGGTCACCACCCTGCACCCTACCTTATTGCTTGAGCTTTGATGCGCTCTCCCCGAACCCTACCCCAACCCAGAAAATCACCTCTGTGAGGAATCACTGGTAGTGCAGAGAGAGCATTTTGTCCTCCAGTGGCACTGTGGTGTGATACGATTTGTCCTTGTTAAAACCACTGGACCAACTCTGTTCCTCTGAAGACTCTCAGTGTGTCAACTCAGCTGCCACACTCTGGCACTGACACAGACACTAATTTGGGGCCAATGTAGGTGCTGTTGCAGATGCACTTAGAAACCCGCATCAGTTGCTTTTAAGTTGATAAAAAAGGAGGTTGCCCTTGGTGGGCCCAGCTGACGTAGGTGAGCGCATCTCAGCCACTCTCAACAATCTGTGTCCAAGGGGCTTTGACCCCCTGGGGCCCTCCCCTGTCCGTCCTGCTTCTCTGGTTAAACTCCCACTGGTATAATTATAGAAAGGATTGTTAACCTCTCCATTGTCTAACTTAGTTTTCTAAAACTGGGATTTTCGAGAATAAGTGATAACATTTGCAAGTTTCTAGCCACTCAGTAGGTTCTAAACAAAGAGAAATTAGAATCATAATAGTCCTGGGTTGGGAATCAGAAAGAGGCAAAGATACTCTGGTTTACAAAGAAGGACTTGTCTGGTGGACTTTAAGTCGGGTGGGTGCATTTCCCAAAGAGAAACAATTCAACTAAGATCGTAAGGATCACAAGGACAGTTACGTTTCCCTGAAGGTGAACTGTTAAGATTCCCAACCTCATTTTGGTCTCCAGAGAAGATTACAGAACAGACGCTGTCCAGGACTTTCCCTGGACCCGCCACGCTGGATTGACATTTTAATGAAGGCAGACCAGATTTATTTTTCCTATTAGAAAATTATTTCAGACTCTAACAGATGTAACAAAAACAAAGACAGCTGAATCGACTAAGGGACACACTTGTAGTCAAAGCCCATTGCCCACATGACATTTGCTCGGTTATTCGAACATTTGTGGCTGAGTTACATCCCAGGTCCTCGAGTCTGGCGGCTCCCAGCTTAAAAATACACAAACTATGGGTAGATTTAAATTATTATTTAGGCTACCTGGGCCTAAAAGGCTATCTCACTTTTTAAAATATATTTTAAATATTGAGAAAACTAGCTCTCTTTACTTAATGATCCATGGCATGAGGGAGAAAGCAGCTCCTTAGATTTGGGGTCTAGGGGTTGATATCTGGATACCCTGTTTCCTAACAGTTTTGCTGAGCCTCTTTAACAAAAGCACTACTAAGAAGCATGACTAAAACTAAAAACAAACAAAAAAACAACGTCAGTAGTTGGAGTCTATAAAATTGTAGCAGTTTATACATCTGTGCATTAAATTAGGTAACGCTTTACTTATGTAAACATAAAAATCCCAAAGGGAACAGGTGCAACGTCCCTGGCACGGGAAGTGAAGGCATGATGTGGGCGGGGAGACTGACAGGTAGATAGTACCACCAGTAAAGGAGCTGACCCAACAATGAGATTTGAAAGGTCCTTTGTACACACGAATGAGGACAAGACATTTTGTAATGACTCTCAGCAACTCTGCTGCCCTCCAAAGTGTGGGAACAGTGCCGTGCTAGTTCTTCAACATACCTCTGCTCCAGCACAGGCTGGGAGCCCCGGCACAGATGCTGGTCTGGAGGAAATTGCTTGGGTTCAACATCTAGGCCACCTGGGTTTCAGTCACTCCCTCTGAAAGTATGGCAATGTCGCGTGAGGGGCTGTTGGGGAAATGAAGGCCAAAGTTACCTTGAACAAATATTTGGCCCATTGTAAGCTCCTAGTCAAAGTGAGTTTATTATACTGTAGCAGATGAGAACAAAGTGACGTGATCTTCTATTGAGACCAGGAAGGAAGATGAGCTGGCAGAAGATGTCTCAGCAGGGTCATGGCCAGTAGTAAGTAGGTTTGATTGTCCTGAAAAAAACAAAGAATGCCTTGCAGGACTGTCATCTGAAGGACAGGACACAGGAGTGGGTGGCCACTAGCTCATCCTCCTATGGACTAGGTTTGACTCCAGAGTTGTCAACCTCTAGCATCTGTGCCACACAGCACAAGCTCCCCAGCCGAGCAGACCCGTTCCACTGTCCCCAAGGCAGGAAGTGGCAAGACATGCCATGTGTCCTGAAGGCAGGATGCTGCCACACCAGTCTGGGCTCCAGTCACTGCAGCTGGAGATGGGCTGACAAAGAAAGGGTGGAGGAAGCCAGAACCCCATCCCAGCAGAGCTGCCTGCAAGCACCACCAGGTGGGCCTGGAGGAGGAGCTCCCAAGAGGCAGCTGAGGCCATTCCTTCTTCCCAAGTTTCCCCACCCTGAGAGGCAGTGCACCTCTATAGGGAGGGTGAGTAAAACGGGCGGAGACCCTATGTGTGGTTAAGAAAAACATTTCCTTTCTACGGAATTTCCAAATGAAACAAGATGCCCATCCTGTGGTCCTGTGACTCCAGGTGTCTATGTGGGATGGTCCAGTGGAATAAAGAAGCAGGTGACAGATGTCTAGCTGGGACCGTTCATGGAGCACACCTGCTAGGAAGCTCCCAACAGCCCCCAACATCAAAGTCAATACAAATCAAAATGATAAATGTCTTCCATTTCTATTTTTCTCTCTTTATTATTATTATTTTTCTCAAGACCTTGGAAAAGGTCATTAGAGAAGATTGCAGTGTATTTCAAGTCTTTAGAGTTCCCCACAGGAGGCGTTATTACCGATATACTTCCTTCTATCTGATGTCTCTTTTGTAGTTGATGCCAAAAAAACAAAACCTAAAAACAAAAATAAAACTTGCTGTTTTTAACCAGTTTCCAAGTGAGCAGATCCTGTGTGATTAATAGAAGAAAAAATAACAACAAATACATCCTTATTTCCACCCGGCCTCCTCTCTGCCCCAACTCCCCCTCCTCCTTTCTCGGATAAGGACACTTGATGTTGGATTTAGGGCCAGACTGAGTGATGCAGGATGATCTCATCTGGAGACGGCTAACTTCATCACATCTACAAAGACCTTTTCCCCAAATAAAGTCAAATTCACGGGTTCTGGGATGAGGAGCTATCTTTTGGGTGGCTCACCATTCGAGTCTGTCTCTCTCTGTATGCACAAATTTATATATATGTGTACCTACTTATATATTCTTTATGTGTAATTTTATTTAATTCTTATAAAAAATGTTGAGCTGGCAGAGACAAGCAAGGCGGAGATGCTTCTGAAGAGTCACAGTATGTACGTGGCTGGCCTCTCACCACTGTGGCTTCTCCTTGGAGGTGAGTCTGGGTGCAGAGGTGTGGCTCTGAGTCCACTCAGGGATATGCAGAGAGCCTGCCCCCAGGGTGACAGCCTGGACACGCAGAGAGCCTGGACACACAGAGAGCCTGCCCCCAGCCTGGCTGCCTGCAGTAGTTTTCCATCTCCAGAAAGGGGTCCAGGCTTGAGGTTGTGTGCGTTTCTGATGAAAACCCTCACATAGAAATCTGAACTTATAGGTGTCATCATTTCTGCTCAAATAAAATCCCAGCGTTAATTTTGATTAATGCCCTTTTACCAGGGAATGGCAATGTTAGAAGACCAGAGAATCAGAGAGCACATTGCCGAGAAGGGTGACCAGGACGGATGAGGCAGAGAGACCAGAGAGGGGCCGTCCCTGCGCCTGGCAGCGTCATCTGTGGCCGGTAAGACTTCCTGTGTCACCACCTGCCTAGAAATACTGACAACTGTGTTAATGAACTGAAAGTGAATCCTGCTCATTATTTTAAGTCATTTGAACTTGAAGCTATATTGCCTTTAACAAGCAACAGATTTAATGGGCTGCAGATAGCTCGAAATACTAATGAATACCCCCTTTGCTAGACTATTGGCAATATTAAAATTCAATCTTGGTCATTTGAGTATGTTGTCGGAGTGGAAGAAGCACAGGTGGAAGCTGAGCGTGTGACAAAGTGGGCCTGTCCTCACTAATGTCTAAATGTTGAAGTCCCTTCCCCCCTAAGAATGATGTCATGTTTCTGGCTAAACACCAGACGTGGAAGGCAGGTCCCTTCTGGGTAACACACATGTGGAATTGTGACTTGATCTTGAAAACTGCTCCCACAGACAACGCGTTTGATGGGCTGGTTCAGATGGGACTAGGACCAGGCTGGCCACGTGTGCTTCCTGGCTTTGCTCTTTCTTAGGGTTCTGGGTGGCCCATGTCCTGGTATCTGGGTGACACCCGCTGTCACCTTCACTCTCACCAGTGTCCTAGTGCCCTAGTCAGGAAAGAGTGAACAGAGCAGGCCGGGATTGCTACCTAGAATGTGTGGTCCTCGGATGGCCCCTGGGCCAGGGACCCAGTTACTATACACAGTTTCTTCAACAGATATCAAACCTTTCCTAACTGGTGGATAAGACTCGGAGTGATGAGAATTTTTGTGCAAACTGTGGTTCACACTCCCTGCTTTCCTTCTGGGAGTGTGGAATTTGACACACATGAGGCAGATGGGGCCTCTGTGACCAGCCCCAGTAAGCACCCTGGGCACCGACCCTCTGACGTGCTTCTCTGGGCAGGGACACGGAGCCCCATCCTCAGCATTTCCATTGTTGCAGGAAGCCTATGTGAGGAGACACTGAATCTCCTTCTACCCGAGCTTCCTGTGGGGCAGATGTCCCATTCTCCAGGTGAAGAACCAGTTTGTCCCAGGTGGCTACATGATTTGTCCAAGGTCACCCAGCTAGCAGGAGAAATATGGCCAATTCCTATGTATGGTTTTTAAATGACTAATCCCTCAGCAGTCAGCAAGTTCCTTGTGGGTCCCAGAGCTGGTGAAAAAGTGACAGGGACAGAGGGACTGGATGTGGGGTTCTGAGGCAAGACAATCGCAAGTGTCTACAAAATGGGTCACCTTTGCTGGAGGCCTGAACCTCATACTGCCTCAGTCAAGGTTGGCTTAAGAAGGAGAGTCAAGACTGGGTTGGTGGGAGGTGGGGTCGTCCTGCTTGGAGAGTGTGGGAGCAGAGGGATGGAGAGAGCACCCAGCACCCCTCTCCAGGCCCTGTGGTGAAGGGGTTCCACTGCACTGAGCATGCAGCCTGGTCAGCTCTGAGCCCAGCACCTGCTGGACACAATTTTAGGCAAGCTGCTTCTCTCTTCTAGAACTTTCTTTCAATCTGTTTTTTCCATACATGCTAGTAATTAGGCAGTGTGGAATTTGAGAGTGGTTTATAAACAAAACCTCGCATAGAAGGCAGTAAGATTTCTACAAATAAGAATATTGTAGTAAAGGCAAAATAAAGCTAGAATGCAAGGGTCCAGATAGGAAGGATGGTTGTTACCCTGTTCTAAGCTTGTCAGCCAAAGAAAAGTCAGACACAGCTTCAGTGATGTGATTCTACGAGCTCAGAGCAAACCAGTTCATTCCCGCCATGGGCATCTGGATTGTATTAGTTTCTCGGAGCTGCCACAACAAAGCACCAAACACCGGGTGGCTTAAAACAACAGGAAGTTATTCTCTCACAATCCTGGAGGCTGAAACACTAAGATCAGGGTGTTGGTGGCACCAAGCCCTCACTGAAACCTGCAAAGAAAATCATTCCTTGTCTGAGTTTAGCTGCTGGTGGCTCCTGGGAACACTCAGCAGTCTCTGGCCAGTGGACGTGTCACCTCACTCTCCCCGTCTTCACGTGACCTTCTCTGGGCACATCCAGACTGCCCGGCCTCGTGTGCTGTATCAGCCACCTGAGCTGTCCCAGCTCATCTTAACTCATCATGTACGCAGTGGCCCCAATTCCAGATAAGGTCACGTTCTGAGGAAATGGAGGTTAGAACTTCAACATGAATTTTGGGGGTTACAAAATTCAACCCATGACAATGGTCAAGAAGGTTATGAGTGCAGGCTGGAGTCGGACATCCTTGTTGAAAGCCAGTCCTTCTGCGTGTGACCTTGGGCGACTGACTTGTTCTCTCTGTGTCTTTGCTCTCTCAGGGGTCAAGTGGCAGTCTGAAGAACATTTAACTCCTGTATTGTTCTGGAAACCAACGGAGACAATGCACATAAAGTGATTTAAAAGTTGCTTAATTCATGGAATGCATGTATTTTTACCACACAGGTTGGTGAAGACCAGGCCATCTGCAAGTTGACATGGCTAGTTATGGTGAAATTGGACCTCAAGCCTGGGGTTTCTCTGAGTGTAAGCAAAATGCACATTCCCCTGTGTTTCAACTTAGTTGATAGCTTTCTATATATTAGAATAAAAATATATCTTAAATGACTGCTAGGAAGGAAAGACAGAAAGAAGGAAGGAAGGAAGGAGGAAGGATAAAAAGAAAAAAGCAAGCAAGCTGGCTTCCCAAGAAAGGTGAATTGAAGAAAGGCAGTTGAAAAGTTAACATCAAGATTAGCGGAACTCAGGGAACTCAAACTTCTTAATAAGAAAAGGACAAGTAATCCCATTTCATTGTGGGTAGGGGACTTGAACAGAAGCTTCTCTGAAGAAGATAGTCACATGGCCTACAGGAAAAAATGCTTATCATCTTTAATTATCAGAGAAATGCAAATCAAAACCACTTTGAGATATCATCTAACCTAGTAAGAGTGGCCGGCCCACATCACAAAATCCCAAAACTACAGATTTTGGCATGGATGTGGAGAAAAGGGAACTCTTCTGCACTGCTGGTGGGAGTGCAAGCTAATACGTCCCTTTTGGAAAGAAGTATGGAGAATACTCAGGGATCTAAAAGTAGACCTGCCATTTGATCCTGCAATTCCTCTATTAAGTGTATATCCAAAAGACCAAAAATCACTTTATAACAAAGATATTTGCACCAGATTGCTCATTGCAGTTCAATGTATAATAGCCAAGTCATGAAAGAAGCCTGAGTGCCCATCGACCTATAAATGGATTAATAAATTGCGGTATATGAATATTGCATATTCAAAGCAATTCCCATCAAAATACAAACACATTATTTCACAGATCCAGAAAAAATAATCCTAAGCTTTATTTGGAACTGAAGAGTATGAATAGATAAAGAAATCTTAAGTAAATTGAACAAATATGGAGGCATTGTATTATGAGGCTTCAAATTATATGACAAGGCTATAGTAGTCAAGACATTAGGGTACTGGTAAAAAAAAAAGTAGAGACATAAACCAATGGTACAGGACAGAGATGGGAAGTAAAACCATCCACTTAGGACCAACCGACTTTCAACACAGCAGACAGCATCACACACTGGGAAACGAAAGCCCTGGTCAGCAGATTGTGCTGGGAGAACTGGACAGCCGCATGACCTCTTTCTCTTGCCTAATACAAAAATTAATTCAAAATGGATTAAAAACTTAAATGTAAGGTATGAAACAATAGCAATTCCTGAAGAAAATATAGAAAAAACTTTTCCAGACTTAGGCAGAGAATTTATGACTAAGACGACCCCAAAGGCAAATGTATTAGGAATAACAACAGATAAATGCACTGAACTAAATTATAAACTTCTGTATGGCAAAGGGAATAATCAGCAGAGTAAATGGGCAGCCTATAGAATGGGAGATGATATGAGAAATCTATACGTCTAGCAAAGGACTAATGTCCAGAATTCACAAAGAACTCAATCAAACAAATCATCAGGAGAAAAACCAATGATTCCCTAGACAAGTGGACAAAAAACAGTAACAGAAGTTTTTTCAGAAGAAGCAAGAAAAATGGCCAACAAACATATCCCAAAAAGCTTATCACTAATCTGCAAGGCAGTTGAAACTAATACCATGACAAAATGCCACCTTATCCTTGTCAGAAGGGCTGTTATTAGAAGGCCAAAAACAGTAGATGGCTAGCAGGGATGCAGAGAAAAAGAAAAGCTTGTGCAGTTTTGGTGGGACCACAAACTCATTCAACCCTTCTGAGAAGAGGAGATTCTTTAAAGCATTGAGAGCGATGTACCGTTAGATTCAGAAATCCCACTCCTTGGTATCTACCCATAAGATATGAAATCATCTCATCAGAAAGACACTGGCACTTGGATCTTTATTGCAGTATAATTTATAAGTGCAAAGATATGAATTCAATCTAATTGCCCATCAATTCATAAGTGGACAAAGAAAAAAATGAGTGGACACAGAGTACTTCTAGCCACAAAAAGAAATGAAATAATGTCTTTTGTGACAACTTGGGTAGAACTGGAGACCATCATCCTAAGTGAAGTGTCTTAGAAATGAAAAACGCCATATGTTGTCATCAATTAGTGGGAGCTAAATGATGGGCACATATGGGCACAAAAGAGGTAAGGGATGTTGGAATTTAAGAAGGGAGGGTCCCGAGGAAAAAGGCTACCTGATGGGTACAACGAGCATTGGCCTGGTCACCAGAACACGGAAAGCCCTGACTTCAAGGTGTATCCATGTAACAAAACATTTGTATCCCTTAATATTTTGAAAAAAAAAAATACAGGATATGTTGAAATTCTTAAGTAAACGATAGGTCTGTCTTCTAAAGTTCCCCCAACTTCTGCAGTCATTAATGAAGAAAAAAGTCACTAGAAATAAGCAATGAAACCACTTCCATGGAGTTTCAGAAAATGCCGAGTGAGACCAAAAGTTAAAAATTCCCTGGACCTGGGAAACATCAAAACCAATCATTGTTTTGAAACCACCCTTGGAAGAGCTCTCCTGAAATTCCAGAGAGTGCAAAATTAAGCAGATTTCTGACTGGACGTGGCAGAATGGAGACAACAGTGCACCAGGAAAGAACTCAGGATCAGAAATAATGGGGCATCAGAAATGCACGTTGTCAGCAGATGCATGAATAAATTATTTGGTTTCAAGGGATCATATTATTCCGCCAATTGTAGTGATGTCTGGGTGACTTTAAAGGTGATTTTTGTTAATATGTTGGAGAGAAACTTTCATATTTTACAGCACAGCGTGTTGCCATTTACAGAATGACTTCACCATTCTGGCTCGGGGAGCTAAGTAGGTCATTGAAATTTTGTTCGTGAATGTGGGAGCGGTGCTAGCTCAGCTCACAAGAGCTACATGACCAGACCCCAAGATCCAGGCCTGCCACTGGCAAACAGCCCTTCCCCAATTCTGCATCTCCCATCAGCAAAAAGTGCTGAAAAGAGTTGTTTGTGTCATTCCACAAATAGTTATTGAATCCAGGTGATATAGGGGACACTGCTGTGGGCTTGGGGGATGTGGACTTCCATGAGGCTGACCCCTGCCTTTGTGGGTTGTGGCATGCAGGGTGGGGAGGCCTCGGCACAGGGCGTCTCAGTCTATGGCCTGTTTCACAGCCCTAACTCCCCGTGTTTTCTGGGACTCGTGGCTGACCAGGTGACTATGGATGGTGTGGTCATTTCTCCTCTTTCATATCATTCATGCTCTAGAACATAAGGCCATGAGAGCAGGGTTGCCTGTTTCCATCATCATCCCATCTGGAGGTGACATAGAGTCTGTTATGAGAACTTGTGAGCTAATCACAACCTGCACTTCTCTAACCAGTATCATGAGGTTGGGGTCATTTGCACCTCAGAGAGGACACATGCCAGAGGCACCCACACAGTGAGCCCCAACCTGGAGCCTGGAGCCTAGACCAGGTCTGCTGGGCTCCCTGAGTTGAAATGCTTTGCAAGCTGTTCTTGGTTTTTAAGAGGAGAAGTTGTGAAGACATCCAGCAGGGTCTTCAGATCCAGCACTGAACGAAGTGTGTCTACCCTGGTGCTGGAACCCTCCTTCCACCCTTGGGGAGGTGGTGAGGTTGTGGGGGCTCTTCACTCATCAGACTAATGTTCTCGGCTCAGCGCCTGTAGCTCATCATTTAGGGCTCTGGCCACATACACTGAGGCTGGTAGGTTAGAACCCAGCCTGGGCCTGGTAAACAACAATGACCACAACAAAAGAATAGCTGGGCATTGTGGTGGGCACCTGTAGTCCCAGCTTCTCGGGAGGCTGAGGCAAGAGAATTGGTTAAGCCCAAGAGTTTGAGGTTGCTGTGAGCTGTGACACTACAGCATTCTACGGAGGGAGACATAGTGAGACTCTGTCTTAAAAAAAACCAAACCAATATCCTCAGAAGAGGCCTTCACCCTGTGTGGCCCGGGGAGAATGAACTGAGAAGAGCAGCCTCACCAGACACTGAAGAGCTGAGCCCTTGATCGTGGTCTCCCAGCCTCCAGGACCATGAGAAACTCATGTCTGCTGTTCCCAAGCCACCCAGATTGCGGCATTTTTGTTACAACAGCCCCAACAAACTAGGAAAGGCGTCCTCAGTCTACCAAAGAGCCTCCAAGGCCCCACCTCCTGACAGTCAGGCCTCCTGCATGCGGGTGAGACCCGATCCCTGGGGTCAGTGACTAGCCTCTGACAGAGGGGGTGAATACAACCTGCACAATTTAGGCTCAAAAAGACAGACTTCTGTCTTGCAGCCTTCTTTTTTTAGCTGGCTGTCCTTCTCTCTTACATCCTCACTTGCTGATTTTAATGACGTGAGTCTCGAGTTATGAAGTGCCCTTCATGATGTGAATGAGGGCAGTATGGCAAGGGGCTGAGGGAGGGTCAGCAGGTGAATGCTGCCAATAACCACCTGAGTGAGTTGGCAGTGGGTCCGCCCCGCCTGCACCATCAGATGAGACTGTGCCCTCTGCCTACACCTGAGCACAGCCTTTTGAGAGCCTTTGGAGCTGAAGACCCCATGAATCCCTGGGGATATTGGTATTGCTTATTGGAAGTAACTATGATATATAAGTTAGAGACATTTTCTGTGACAAGGCAGCCTGACTTCTGAGACCATCTTCAGCAGTTCCTGAAATACCACTGCAGGGACCAACTGGGCGCTGGTGTGGAACGGAGGCTTCAGCTCCCTGTCACCTCCCGAGGTCGGGTGGTGCCCGTCACCCTCTGTGCACACTCAGTGTCTTGCCCCCGAGGGCTCCTCTTCCCTGCACCACAGTCAGCAAGCTTCCTAAGGTCAACAACCACCTCTGACTCTTCTCTGGACGGCCAGCTGTGCCTGGCAAGCTGCAGTCACCTCAGAAATGTTTAACTATAACTAGTCAATGTACAGACACGTGGATGCACAGGTAAATAGCCATTTAAAATGAGAATTTTAGTAAGACACTGATTATTCATTCTACACCACTTGGCACTCCCCTTGCCCTCAGATGTAGGCACTATCAGGAACCCCACTTTAGACATAAGCATCTGAAATTCAAAGAGGTCCCGCCTGTTGTTCAAGGTCACATGGACATTTGATGTCTGAACTGGGTCTGAGGCTGCATCCTGAGCTATTTTGGTTACTGTGGGAGATGACATGATGGCTTATTACTCCTGGGAAACTGAGATGGGAGCAGGTGGAGAGGGTGTTTAGGGTTCCAGGCCAGCAGACCCGCTGCTTTTGTGTATGTCACACCGTGTCATCCTGTCCATGGAACACGGTGGGACAAAGCCCAAGGCTGGGTGAGCACTCAGAGTTTCTGCCTCCGAGCCAGTGACGTTTCCAAAGTGAGGACCACCACGTTATGGTAACTGAGGGAGGACAGAGAATAAATGAGGGGAATCAACATTCATTTAATATCACATTTTTAAATGTTTCTCTTGATAACCCGGGAAACCCTTTCTATATCCTTTAACCTAGTCCAGAGTTGGGGCTGGGGGACTTTAGGGAATGGGCTGAAGGTCACACAGAGGAGCGGAGTACGGATCCAACACAAGCTCGTGATGCCCAAACCCACATTTTTGTCCCCACAGTGGCGTGTTTTTTTCTTCCCCAAAAGTGGCTTCAAATTGGCCTTTTATTCACCCGTGCATTTGAGTGAAAAGGATCTACCACTAACAAGCCAAAAATAAACAGTAAAAATAAACCCGTGGTGAGTTTATTTGACTCACGTTACAGGATGAATCACCGTGAAGGATAAAGGCAGCGGCAGGGTGAGGCGCTGACCGGGCCTGGGTTCTCGCCCCCAGCCTCAGCTGCTGGGACCCCGTGGAATTCCCCTCTGGAGTTCAGAGCTTCACAAGCTGTCCAGCCACAGGGAGGGCATCTGTCCCTGCGAGCTTTCTTTCTTTCTTTCTTTCAATTCTTTTTTATAAGCTCTTGTTACATGGTTCAGTTATTTCAAGTTTTCTGATGGCTTTGCTACCAAAATAGGCTATTCTGAAAGCCACAGTGAGGGGAGCTACTTACCAGGACCTACAGCATTCAGCAAAGCTGATGTGCCTCGGGGTCTGAACGTCACCTTCAGCCTCCTGCTCTCCATCTGAATTCAGAGCACCGGTGCTTTTCCTTTTCTGAGACTTGTGTAACGTCCCTTTGTTAAGATTAAAACCTATAGCAAATCACATGTGTGAATTCGATTTGGGAGAGATATTCTTTTTGTCAGGTATAAAATATATAACAACCTTGTACAAGTGGTTTGACCTCTCTGTGCCCTAAAGCCTCACCTGTGAGTTGGGGTCCACGACAGAATGTCAGAGGTCACCCCGGACATTAAGGAGCTGGAACCCAGCACGGCGTGTGTCCTGCGTTGGCTCTGACTGATCAATAATGCTCCTTTGGGTCCTGTGACATCTCATGGATAAGCCCCAACTGCAGAATTATTAAATCCCAGGAAGCACTCCTTACTGGTGACTTTCACAAAATAATATACAGATTGCAAATGTCATCCTCCAGGCCAGGTTTGCTGCACTGAGTGGCAGTGAATTATTATGGAGCAACTACAGTTAATGAAAGTGAAACTCTCAAATTTAATTGGAATAGAAAGCAGAGGAGAAATTCTACCACTGCATCGAGATGTGAAAGGCCACGCGAGTGATCATAGCAGCAATATGTCATTACTGGTGATAACTGTGGTGGTGGTTTGCAGGGTAGATGGGAGGTAGGCATCACCGGCACCATCCAGCACATGGGATCCGGTTCTGGTCATTGATAGGGCTAACTTACAAAATGACCTTGAGGCCTAGTTGAAGGATTGGGGGATGGCAATTGTGAGCTGCTTCTTTTATTGAAATAAGAGAAAAATAAACTAAGTCAAAACAATAGCAAGAAAAGCGAGCTTCAAGCTGAACAGCATTAATGGCATCCGTATCAGTGAAATGGGGATGACAGTAATCCCGGCAGCAGCAACACTGACAGTAACAACAGTGACCATCACGGTCAGTGACACACATCAGGCACCGGGCTAAGTGATCCACGTAAATTGTAATATTTTGAGGTGACACGTTCTTTGACAGAGAATGTGCCTGAATGGCCCCAGGGGAGTAGGACCCTACTTTCCCCATGAAGTTCCTACATGCAGGAACTCACGCATCTTGGGCCTCGGGGACACTCCAGGCTGTGGGGCCAGGAGAGGGATGACGCCTAGTGCTCCCCACGGGACAGCCGCATCACTAACTCAGCCCCCCACTCTCTTAGTCTGGTTTTCCCTCAAAGCAGAGTGTGAGACAGAATTTGGGTGCAGACAGTTTCTTTGGAAAGTAACCCCAAATCAGCAGCGAGGGGGCTGAGAGTGCTGGTGCAGGTGGAACAGTAAAGGGAAGGGACATTTTCAAACGATTTGCCAGAACCGGAACTTGGCCTCAGTTGACCTGGGGCCACATAGAGTCCTTCACAGCCGCTCCAGGGTCGGCGGTTGTAACACTTACCTGTCACCTTCTCCTGTCCCAGAGGCTGGGGCTCCCACACAACGAACACTGTCTACAGCTTCTGGGGTGCCCTGAGTATGGGCTGAGAGGGCATCACAGGAAGCCCTGAGGCAGAAAAGGGGGAACCTGGAGGCTCCTGCCCTAAGTGGGACATCTGCAGTGGACACGGAGCTGCCAGGGGTTGGGGGGGCTGCGTGGAGTCAGAGGTCGGGACACAGTGTCAAGGTGCTGCCACCTCCTGCGTGCTTTCGGCTCTGATCATGCCGTGTGACGTCCATTCTGCCACTGGCTCTTCATGGTGGCAGCCAGGGCCATCTCTGAACATCAGGCCCATGTGACATCCATTCTGCCACTGGCTCTTCATGGTGGCAGCTAGGGCCATCTCTGAACATCAGGCCCATGTGACATCCATTCTGCCACTGGCTCTTCATGGTGGCAGCCAGGGCCATCTCTGAACATCAGGCCCATGTGACGTCCGTTCTGCTACTGGCTCTTCGCGGTGGCATCCAGGGTCAGCTCTGAACACCCTCCTGCAGGTGTTCTTGAGGCTGATACTGAGATGTGTTCTCTCTCCCTCCACCACCTGCCTCGCCCTTCCCCCACCTTTAGCCTATAGCCCTTCAGCTAGTCTAAGGGGCTGGCATGTCAGGTGACCTGGACCACCGTCCACATCAGATCTGGCCCTTGCTGGGCAAGTTCACTGCACTGACCACTCCTGATCACCAGCAGGAATGGAAGCACAGAACATGACCCCTCCCTGCTCCCCTTACATGGAGACAACCTCACCTCCCCTGAGGATCAGGGTGGTTACCCAAACCAGTGCGAGAACCTCTGTGGCTGACTGTCCACTGATACAAGGAGTCCCAAGACAGCAGGTAGCAGCCATATCTGCGGGGCTGGTGGCCCCTCCCTGTGACCCCTGGTTGTGGACAGAAGTACAGTGTCTGTAGGGGGGTCACTGAGAGTCAGGGTGAGTGGAGAAAGTCCAACTTTTGCCTGTGAATTTTCCATGGACTTGTGAATTCTGTCTTGTGGGGATGTCTCCCCGTGCATGAATTGTCACTTCCAAGCACAAGCCGTACTGTGCAGGCCACCTCCGTAAGGGGTGATACTGCCCGAGTGGTGTCTAGACCAGTGAGACGTTGCCTGAGTGGTGTCTAGACCAGTGAGACGTTGCCTGAGTGGTGTCTAGACCAGCGAGACGTTGCCTGAGTGGTGTCTAGACCAGCGAGACGTTGCCCGAGTGGTCTAGACCAGCGAGACGTTGCCCGAGTGGTGTCTAGACCAGCCTTCTCTAGGCCTTCTGGTGCTCGTCAGGGCTGGCAGCCCCGAGAGGATGAAGTATGTGGCAGCAGCCGTGGATGTCTTTCTTCATGGTGCCATCACCAGGACGTGTCCAGTGCATCGAACAGGTAAGTCGTTACCCCTCAGCCCCCCCATGCTCTCCCCGTTCTGTTCCTCCAATGTCCATTCCACCCTGTCTGGCGCCCATCACCAGCATCCACTTGTTAGTGGGGACATGTGATGTTTGCTATTTCATTCCTGAGATACTTCACTTAGGAAAATGGTTTTCAGTTCCACTCATGTCACTGCAAAGGACGGAACTTCATTCTTTTTGCTGGCTGAGTGGCACTCCATAGTGTGTGTGTGTCTGTGTGTGTGTCTCTGTGTCTGTCTCTCTGTGTGTGTGTGTCTCTGTGTGTGTCTGTCTCTCTCTCTCTCTGCGTCTGTCTCTCTCTGTCTGTCTCTCAGTGTGTCTGTCTCTCTCTATCTCTCTCTGAGTGTGGACTCATATAGTGAAGGGCACTTAGGCTGATTCCACATCATTGCAATTGCGACCTGTGCTGTCCTAGACATCCAAGTACAGGTGTCTTTTTGATAAAATTATTTCCTGTCCTTTGGGTAGGTCCCCGGGAAGTGGGAGTGCCAGTTAGAATGGTGGGTCTATTTTTAGCTCCGTGAGGAATCGCTGTACAGTTTTTCACAGAGATTGTACTATTTGCAGCTCCAGCAAGAGTGTATCAACATTTCTTTCTCTCTGCATCCATGCCAGCGTCTGTTGTTTTGGCTTTTTGATGATGCCATTTTGACAGGGGCAAGATGGTCTCTCATTGTGGTTTTAATTTGCATTTGCCTGATGATTAATGATGTTGAACATTTTAAATGAAACAAAGACTTTGGGCCGAGCCAACTGAATGCAGAAATATGAGTTTTTAATCAGGTGCTCCCTGCACCCTGAATCCTTCTGCCCTCAGAGATGGGGAAGAAGAATATTTGTCAGGGATAAGTGTCTGGTCCAGTAAGGACACCTCATTTTCCAGCCGGCTACTGCCCCCAGTAACCTGGCTGCAGGTGGCAGGTTGCAGGGCTTAGGGGATGGAGCCATGTCAAGGACAGAGGGACTTTCTCTGGGGCTGGAGGTTTGGGCACATGTGGGCAGCAGGACTTGGGCTAAGTGTGGCAAGAATCCAGATCTATGCTGGGAGACATCAGTGTCAAATATAACATAACTTGCACCATGCCATCCTGGCCCGCAGGTGAGGTTTTGGTGACGTTCTGAGAACGTGCCACCAGCATCACGGTGCAGTCGTAACCACTCAGCTGGTTCCGCTGGAGTTTATTTATGGAGTTGTTACTGCAGAGAGGCACAGACTGTGCAGAACCTGGTTTTGCATTTCATCAGGTAGATGCAGCAGAGTCGAGCTGGTGGTATCAGCAGACTTGGGGTGTGAGCTTGACTCGGGTGGTGTGGCCACATCTTTTAGTTCCCAGCAGCTCACCGTGCTGGGTCTCCATCATTCCTGGACTGTCAGTGACCTGGGCCTCCATCATCCGTGCAATGTCAGTGAGCTGGGTCTCCATCGTCCCTGGACTGTCAGTGAGCTGGGTCTCCATCGTCCCTGGACTCTCAGTGAGCTGGGTCTCCATCGTCCCTGGACTGTCAGTGAGCTGGGTCTCCATCGTCCCTGGACTGTCAGTGAGCTGGGTCTCCATCGTCCCTGGACTGTCAGTGAGCTGGGTCTCCATCGTCCCTGGACTGTCAGTGAGCTGGGTCTCCATCGTCCCTGGAC